>JAQGBX010005449.1:0-13666 GCA_034698745.1 Megaphyllum sjaelandicum
ATAGCCGACCCGGGAATCGAACCTGAGTCTACCGAATGCAAGACGAAGATGTTAACCTCTAAGCCACCTTGCTCGGTCTAAGCGCTGGTTATAATTACTAGTATATAAAGCTTGTATAAAACTGATGGTACTCATCGATTAGCAGATTGGAAGCTAAGGAATTGATATGTAATCAGGCTGACTTAATCGTCCGTTAATGTAATTGCCCTTGGAAAATCTGTGATTTTTCGGTCATGGCTGATTAATTCGCTATATATTCTTCCAGTATTAATCAGATAATCGCGCAACCGATTGAAGGGTGAAACTGACACATGGAGTTAATTTTAAAAATAAAATGACGTGAAAAACCTTTATTTCAAACCTGCGCATTTTACGAATCAAAGCTTTAACGGGTAAAAATTAACTGACGCATTTACATGTAGCTCGTAACCAGTGCCGGCAAGTGTTAAAATGTTTAACGTATCCAATTTTCGTACATATTATGTAAAATACGATGTTTTCGTTAAAGAAAACTAGCCAGTTTTTCATTCTCATAATAATTAAAAATCTGATAATTGAACACAAAAACAAAACGTAAATAATTTGCGTATAGCAGGTTCATTTTTGGCATTTAATCGACGATTAAGCTCGAGGCCCAAGGCAGAATTAGGCCTAATATACTGTACATGTAAATATCCCCCGAAAAAGTAGAGCGTTATACCCAAAACACGCGACTTCAAAACTCTTGGCAAAAATTGAAATGCGTAAAACAATAAGTCTGATTTTTGAACGTAAATGTCCTCCATTTGTTTAATCTTAGATTATCATTTATAGCAAATCGGCGCAAATGCAAGCAGCTTAACGTTAGTATAGTGCACGAACGTTTAGGCCTATTTCAAAAGTCGAGACTTGTTATCTTCGTTCTATGTATTTTCTGTGGTTTTCCAAACGTTTAGGAGTAAATAAATCAATCGTTAAAAATCTTGACCGTGAAATAAATTGAAAAAAAGTAATTCATCATATACCACCGACCCCTTAAATTGGCTTCCCCGCCAAGCCAAATACAGAAAAAAAAATTGAAACATTGTGCTCATGAATTTCCACTCCTTGAATCCCATCGACAGTAGATGGAAAAATTACTCATTGAGGTCATTAATAAATAAAATAAACTGTAACCTTATTGACTTTCTACGAAAAATTACGAGAATCCAGGTAAATTTTGCAAATCATACGATTCGAATTCAGTACAATATGTTCCATTTCTCTAGGCATTACATGGATAAGTTCGCATCTTTAAAGGAAGAAGATGTCATTCTTATTCCAGTAGCAAGTCTTCCAAATCAAAATGTTAGCTTGGGTGTAAATACCTATACCCATTTTAAAAAAAATCCAAGATTCATTGCGAAAAATGCAAAAGAAACAAATGGGAAAAAAATTCAGATTGCACCAACTCCTGGTCAACATAATGTCTGATCAAATCTTTTTGATCGCCAATTATCGTTAACTAGTGGTTCAGCGTTCGTTTGACCCCTGACCTCTACAGCCCTATGCCGTGTCTAGCATTCATTAGCTGGCCACCCGAATGTGGAACAAACAACTTCCAGCACATTTTCTAATCGAAAAAGCAAAAATGGAAAAAGCTAGGACTTACCAAAAATTGGAATTGTTGCGAAGGTCGAAAAGGTCCGAGCGATGACGAGTTTGGTGATCAAGAGGTCAGCCAGCATCCGATGGCACGCACGTGCCGCCCTTGGTCAACGAGGTGCAGCATGGGAAGAGTCCGAACGTGAATCCCGAGTCTACGTGTATCGGGATGCGAGAGGGGACATGCTCGACGCTGATTGGCTGAGCGTTCGACACTCGTCTTCTCATTGGATCTCTCATCCTATAACCCGAAGATGCTTTTTGTCTTATCGTACCAACAAAAACTTGAAGAAAAAATGAAAATTTTAAGCTTAGTTAGTGAAAATACCGTTTCCTGTGCAAAAAGCAGACAGATTCAAAAAATGCTTGCTTCATATAAATGTATATTTTTAAAAGTGTATTTTCAAATTCTTACAACCGGATCCATTTTCGGTTATTTCAATCTTTACGTTTTAATTAATATGAGATTGCAATATTTTGGCCACAAAATATGGAACCTTGTTTAAAAAAATACAACAAAAAAAAAATAAGTGCGTCACTGGCCACGAGGGGCGTTCGCTTCGGCTTAGGTTACGAAGCAACCTACGTTCCGCAATTATTGGACGGCATTATTTGCGACCTGCGACCTTTTGATTATAATCATTTGTTTTATTACGAATGGGAGGAGACGCTGGGGTAGCGATTTTTGGCGGCATGGGTGGGGCACCCCTAAGCGAAGGGACATAAAAACAATTTGGGTGAGGTACTGTAGGAATAAAACAAACAAAAAACGAACCGAGGTGCACATCACCGCCACCTAGAAATAATTAATGCATCTCAACACGAAGGCGAATTGCACCAAATGAACACTAACTTTAATTGCTGATTATCAGAATAAGGAACTTTTAGACTTTAAGAGACAAAATTTTTGTAAGCAAATTTTAGAAGAAAAAAAAAACTAAACAGAGAAGTTTGGCATACAGTACATTTACAATGTATCTCAATAATTTTATTTCTAAATCGTTCCTTTAGCTAGAAATCAAAAAATACGAATGATCCATATTACATTCAACTATTTGTTCATTTATAACAAGCTGTGTTTATAATTTGAAATTCAGATTATCCCATTATGAAAGGTTAATTATCTTTTAACATGATTCAACGTTCATTTCATTGGCTTGGAAAAAGGTATTGAATCGTTAACATAAAAGAAACCGCTTAGACGTCGTGGCGCCATCTATATGCGTTCAAATTCAATAATATACATATTAAAAACGAGCACGTAATCACTGCATGCTATGGTTACAATATATAAACCGTGGCGCCATCTATAGACATGGAACCAATTGAAGACAAAAACGGACGGGTTGGGCTACAAATCAGTATCAGTATCAGTCATGCGCAGATAAAATTGCCAGTTGCCCCACGTCATTTCTACATCATTTCTACTTTTTGACTGTCAATAACGAAATGGACGAGAGCTCTACTTAGTCGTAATAAATCGCTTTCATTGTATAATCTATGGAAAAATTAAAAGATAAACGGAAAAAGTCAGTCCGAGCCACTAAATAACACAAGCGAGAAAAGTGGTGACGTTTTCAAGATGGCGTCAACGACCGTTTTTGTCTTCAATTGGTTCATTGGGAAATAATATTTTGTAGCTGCCTTGGTTACATGACCCGTGGCGCCATCTATCGGCATTCAAAGCCAGTGAATCCGGTTAATATTTAAAAATGATAATCATGCCATATGAAAAATTTTTCGCATGATTTATAATCCGTTAAAAATATTGTTAAATTGAATAATTCACTTTATGCAAATGTACAAGTATATCGATCTTTTATACATATAAAATCCGCATTATATTCAACAATTTGGTTCATTTATTATAAATGCTACAGTATTTACATTTTTATTTACAACAAAATTCGACATTATGCAAGGTCAAAGTTCATTGGATGGACTTGGAAGAAGGTGATGAATGAAAAAAAAAAAAAAAAAAAAAACCGCTTGACTCAAATCCGATACCCGCTGATGTCGTGGCGCCATCTGTATGCGTTCAAAGTGAATGATGCACATTAAAAGACGAACGCGTACACGTAATGATTTATGTAAAATGACAACGATATACTGTAAAAACCGTGGCTCCATCTATCGGCATTGGATGTCAATGATTCTCTTTTAAAAAGTATTTTCGCTGACGTGAACTACCGTGGCGTTAATTACCCCAGTTTAAAATTATTTTAACGGCTCTAGCCGACTTCGAAAACAATTTTCAAAGTGAATCATCGAGTTTGAACGCTGATAGGTTGGTTATTTTTAATGTTTTACCTCCCCAACTTATTTTTAATTTATATTATTAAACTTATTATATAATTTAACTTTTTTAAATTTACTGACTTTAATTAAATATCTATATTTTGTCATAATGCTTTTATTAGTTGCCATTATTAATTTTCTGATATTAAATGATGGCGCCCCAATGCATCAACGCATGATTAAGCAGTCTAATTACATCATTTTAGATGAATCTTGGCGTTATCTATCGGCATTCATAGTCAATGATCCACTTTCAAAACTATTTTTCCTGCCTGTAGTCGCATGAATCGTGGCGCCATCTCTCGGCTTTCAAAGTCGATGATTTCTATTAAAAATTATTTTCGTTTTTAGAATCTATGCAAATAAATTTAGACGAAGTAAAAAACTAGAAACTAAGAAATTGAATATACATGTAATAAAATTGAAAAAGTTAGTTTTGAAACGGCTTTTCCCCAGAAATTATCGCTATTACAATTAGCCTAATCGGCAACATTTTCAAACGTTTATTCAAATATAGCACTAGGTTCTTATTTTCTATGTCAAATGATTAAAATATTACGCTAAAATGATTAGGAAGTTAATGATTGTCAGCAATAACCAGCAATTGAAAATGAAACAACTTCACATGTTTAGTTACTAGATGTCGCTTTTTTTTAAAATTAAAACGAAGTTTAAATTAAAGCATAGTAAATTTATAAAAAAAAGGGGAAAAAAATTCAATATCGTAAATGCTTTATAAAAGCATTACTTTTGAAGTTGGTCGAAGTATTCAGCAGAAAAAAATCTGCAGAGTTTTGCAGTAAAACTGTATATACTGCAGCTTACTTTAAAAAAACTGCAGTTATTTGAAACAAATAATGCAGCTTTTTGCAATTTTCTGCAAAAAATTGTTTGCAAATTTTTTTTGCTGGGAAGTTACCGAAAATATAGAGGGGTGTCCTTGTTGTATTATCGGAGCGCCGCCTGACCCGTTGGTTAGTCTCCTATAAATTATAATGCTCGCTTGCCATTATAAATAATGATAGGGACGACAGAACAAGTAGATTACACTCCAGGAAACTGAGCAAGCTGATCCTTTTTTGCGAACCAGTGTCACTGAAGAGACCACATTTTTCAGCATAAAAAAAGTTGTCGTGCTAAAAAAAACACCCTTTTGCTCACATGACGGTCAGGGAACCAGAACTTTCATGTATTTCGAAATGAAAGGGTGCGCATCAGGAATTTCATATCGCCTGAATTAACTGTATGTTTTCAAGGTTTATGACACAAATACCGCAGTTTTTATTTTATGGATAAAAAACTTGCAATTACATTACAAAATAAATGTAATCGTTCACCAAATATAACCGCTGAATTGTTCAGAATCTAAAGTTTATCCACAAATTGTATTGAAATCTAAACCGAGTTTTAGTCGATACTCCTCGCGGTTAGCAGGTGGATCGCAGTATTTGGTATCATAACCGCTTGACATAACTCACTACGTGATGTAGTAAATAAAATATAAAAAATCGCGGATTCATTGACAAAATTAAATTGCGTCACAGTTCGTGGCAATAAACTAGTTTATTTCGTCTGAATCAAACCCTTTTGTAAGAATTTGAATGAGAACGAAATCCTTTCAAAGTTTCGATCACATCATTTACGCATCATTTCACATCATTGCAATTCTTCATCTGACGAGATTTTCCGATGGCATCACAATTTTTCCAAGCTTTTAGCCCATTCATAAGGAATGCCCTTTTCATGACTGATATACCCAAATGTAATCATAATTATAAACTACACTATTACGAACGTTTCTGAAAATGCTGATATTAACATAACTTCAATGCATGAGATTTTGTGACGCTTTAAAAGATTAATTAGTCTCATATTATTAATTAAAATTAAATATAACTAAATTTAAATAGATTAAATAATTCGCCCTCACATGGCAGAAATACGATAACTTTAAAAATCAAATCAACCAGTCAACCAATATTTCTGGCTGGAACTTGTGACCCCAGGTATATGACAAAATTTGATTACAACTCAATCTAATGAGACTTTACAATAGTATTTAAATACGTTAAGATTTCATGATGGACATGTGGAATATTACCTTCTACAGTAATATACCCAACTCCCATTACAATTTCAATTTATGTTATTATTTGTCTTATATTTCACTTGCCTAAATTTACGCTTGACATCTACTCGATAAGCTTGCTTTATCTTAGTCTAGGGTCCACCTTTACCGAAAGAGCACTGAAGATGGGGTGAGAAACGAAGCTAATTCTATATACATGAATCTTCACATATATAAAATGAGGGTAGGGATAATAGAGAGCTTTATGAAAAAGGTACAGCAACCAAAAAAAAAAAAAAAAAAACTATTCAGTAGAAAAAAAGCAAATGGAAAACTGCCCCACGAGCAAAGCATGAACAGATATGGCTTTCAATGATTCTGGCCAGATAAAAGTAGAATCAGCCAACTGGTTACCAATAGGTTAACTTTAACCACCATTCTGATTAATAAAATTTGATCAATAACCAGGCTATATGTCATCAGCTTCCAATGTTTGCCAATTAAGTTTAACGTTGCATGGTGCTACTAATCCTAAATTTATCCGATAGGGATCATAATAATACCACAAGGACTATGAACTGCACGAATCCATATTCTGCCACGAATGGAAATTAGAAATAAAACAATAGAAAACCACAGCTATCTAGTCAGAAATATTAACATTTATTTTAAAAACGAGCGCCGAGGAGGAGGTACCAGCATTCCGAGGCAGTTTTTCGCAGAAAGTAAAACTGCGTAGAAAACAGCGCACATTTTCCTCACAAGTATTTCTGTATTTTATACAAATGGGAGGTTTTCTTTTTAATCAAATGAACTGAACGATGCACGATGTTGCGAATAAAATTGACAAGCGCTTCCCTAATGATCTTTCTCTAAACTCACCTTCATCAATTCTCTAAAAATGTGTCCTAAGTAGGTTAAGGGCAAAAGTTTATCGGAAAATGGAAAACTTTCGAGGCATTTTGCCTTCCCTGTCATGGAGACCATATTGGATATCCTCGTACGATGGCAGTTTCTCCAACCTGCCTAAAGCTGCTAGCGCTGGCTTGCTCTTCAGCATTCTGTCAGCTACTCGCTTTATGTCTTCAGCTTTGATTTTACCTACATTCGAATAGAATTAAAAAGCAATGAAGGAACGATCCAAAAAAAAAAACACACATTGGTGCAAGCATGGAAATGGCCTACGCCCCGAAGCAGACTCTGTCGATAAATATTCGTTAATTACAAAATGGAAACTTGCCTATTTCGTCAATGTAAAACTGGGGTGGTTTCCTTTGACCATTCGCAAGTACTTGACGACCAATATCTTCAAAAATGATTGGCCGAGATTCCAGGTTCATTAGAAGCATTGACTGTAACTGTGTTTTGGCACGCTTGAGTTCTGACTGAAACGATTTTGAAATTTCAAATTGGTGACAAAAGCATTAAAAACGTTTGCATTTTAAACTTTTCAGCATATGTTACCAAGCCAACTTCTCCGATCATGTTAGTATATTCCCGGACTATGACTGAAACCAAGTCTTTTAGCTGAAACAAAGTATACAATTTTAGAACGCAGTGAAGCCATACGTCGCACGTTTAGTTGATGCAACTGGTCATTAATTTATTAAAACATGATAAAAGATTTTAAAATCACATGTTTGGGATTGGCACTGGCATGGATACAGAATATACCACTATCAGCATAAGCATGGTTGTAGGCCGTGGCATTATACATCCAATGAAACCTGGAAACCCAATATTTGATTACATTACAGTTTAATGCTCTCAAGGGTTTTTAAAACAAAATCACATACCTGTTTAGCACATTTGTATAAAGTCGCGTGTACATTCCCTTCCCAGGACCACCTGCTGAAAATGAGCCACCACCACCCATCATCATGTTGAGGACGCAGAAGGGTATAAAATCGGGATCTTGGTGAGAGGAGCTTTCCAGGCCCAAGACAATGTGAGCCAACTCTGGCATAGGGCTCGGACCTGGATTCACATTTGATAGGTCTTTTTCTGTCTGTTCGAGAAGGAAATCGTCAGCATGCGAAAGGAAAATTTTTTTCGGTGCATCCACCAACGAATCACTATTGAAACACTGACCAGTATTAGCCCTCCAGTGTATTGAGAAATTGACATATCGATAGCAGGCAATGATGTTGGCAAAGTGCTTTTTATTTCCACAGTCTCCCAGATCGGCTTCTTTTCGACAAAGTACCTGTAAAACACAAAACACAAAACATGTATAATTCCCATGACAATATTGCATAAACCACAATTAAGACATTCAAATAAAATACCTTGACACGGGAAGAACTTGATGCCATTTTAATTCTGCAATTCAACAAAAAATCACCCACCTTTGAGCAACTTCCACCAAAGCATCATGTTCGATCCCCACTCCAGCAAGTACCATTCGTTCTGGCACAAAATGACGTTTCATAAATCCATATAAAACCGGTCGGCTAATGTTCATGATATTTTCTGGTAAACAGAACTTGGGCAAGCCAAGGGTGTTCTCTGTGTAGGCAGCCTAAAGAGAATGTTGAATATATTTAGAGGAGGCAACCCATGAGTGAGAAGTTTGCTAAGCAAAAAGATTATAGAATAATTACAAACCGCATGAATCAATTCAGTTAGTAATGGATCTTGCTCTGGCCTGAGATCTAAATCGTCCAATTCAAACCTGATTGCTGTCCTCACATATTCTAACTAAGGATAAATGACAAGATGAATAAAAAGAAACAAAATATATACCAAATACCCCAGAACATGAAATTGTCAGATTAGTATTTCATGAAAATGATGATTGAGAAGTACCTCCTCGTCCTTAATCAATGGTCTGAGAACCACGTCAGATAGCAGCCTGACCACAAGATCCAAACCAGTCGTAACTGCCGAAGTTGCATAAATGGTAGTATCCCTAGAGGTTTGGCAATCGCATATCCCTCCGTGCTTTTCTAGAGCTTGGTAAATTTCGTCACGATTGTTGAATTCGACCGTAGACTGTAAAAATTAAAACAGATAATTGCATGTGCCGTTAAAACAGACAAATACGCTGAAATAAAACAGAGTGAATGATTCAGAACCATCTGAGGATTCCAAAGAACAGTCGCTGGAATGTTTCTGAATCACAAAAAAATATATTAAAAAATAATATTTTGGGTACATAAAAATTGCAAAATTTTGGTAAATAAAAAAATTAGGGTACAACACGTTGGGGAACATGCAGACAATGCACGCAATAAGGATTAGGTGGATTAAGTCGAACGTTGCTGATAATACTTACATTAAACGCCAGCTTTTCCAGAAAATGAGAAACTCCACTTGGATATGCAACCTCATACCTCGAGCCGGAATCTATAACAACTACGAATAAAGAAAGTATTTTTCTCATTAAGCCACTATCTAAAGCACACCAGAAACAAGCTCGTTTTCCAAACTTTACCTCCAACTGTGCAGAACTGTCCAAATTTGTTTTCGGATGCTACTCGCAAACCATTGGATAAGGTTGTGACTTTAGTTTCATGATTTTGCTCAGAGACCGTGGCATAGATGGGTGTGGGGATTCCAGGAACTGATTTCGAGAGAGGCACCTTAACTATCTCCACTGGAGCAACCCCATCACCTGCTGCGGTGCACCGGGATCGGTATAAGATACGTTGACTGGGATTGGAGTTTCTTGTTTGCATCAGCCTAATTTTAAAGCAAAACATACGAGATTTCATGTCTCAGTCCGCTAGGACAGACCAATAAATCAGTCCAAGTGAGATCAACTTTCACCGCTTACAATTAAAATTGAAACCTTTCCTGCTGAATAAATAGTGGTTAATAATTAAAGTGTCCATGCTTTTGTGTTTGTGTAATGATGCTGTATCATTACATGAACAAAGCTGTACATGTACATGCACGATGACAGCGTGCAAGATGATAACTCAACCTCTCCCCATTCGCACAACCAACTACAATACGCTTCAAACATGCCAAAATACCATTACCAGGACTGCCCAGAATCAGGCTTGAAGATAAAAATGTTTAAACAAGGTAAATACAAGTTAAAATTAAACAAACCTCTTGAAAAACTGCGCACCGAGGCTGCTCACGCGACATTTGATAGCAGCCATTTTTAAAAAGAGGCTAAGTATATGCTCCGCAAATCGCTAAGGCGCTTCATATGTGGGCATGTCTCTAGCAGACTTGGCAGCTCGCCAATGCGAGTGAGGGCAACCGTCATCATGCCATACTGTTTGCATTAATGGGATTAATAAAACTAACAAGCTTTTAAATTCAGTTAAATTTTAAAACATCTCAATTGAATTAATAAAACAAACCTCGTTTCTAAATTTTAACCACAGGTTTCTGCTCAATTGCTTATTATAAATAATCTCCTGAATACATACTGTACACTCATTAAGTCAATTGTTTCCGAAAACTATAGAAATGTAGCAGTTTCCATAGCTGTACATTAACCATGGACGCAGTTCCCGCCGGTGCTTGTGATAGATAGGAGTCAATGATACTCCGGTAGTAGATATCAATCGTGTTGCCAGTTTTGTAGGAGGCAGCATGTCGCCACTGAACTACCCAACCCTCCTCTTTTACCCAAATTAAAAAGTGACAGGCAACAACAGTGCAACCAAACCTAATCAAGGAGGCGGAAGGGAAGGTGAAACAATTATGGTCAAATTAAAATAGGAACTATCCCAGCATTCGCCTGGGGGATTGTGGGACACAATGAAAATAGCAATCAGGATAGTCATATATCAATCGCACTATTGAACTTATAACAAAGTTTAAACAATCGTCATTAAGGTATAATTTAAAGCTTAATTCTCCACATATATCCTAAATTAGGTTTGAATTCTAGATAGGTATTAAGCTTTAACAAATACACAGGTACAACAGGTTATCATAAAATAAACTCATTAAACCCAATACATGATTAAATTATTTATTTCACTCCTAGTACAAATCCTATTTTTTCTTTTTTAACCTATTCATGTGCCGTTTGGCCCCACAATACCGTTTTTTACTCGCCTGTATTTCGACGTATTTCTTCTTATTATATCTGCAAATAAAAATAGACCATGTTATCAATTTTGTAATGTTTTTATCCTAATTGAGATTGCTATGTGACAACACAAAATCCAGCTAAATTGTAGAAGAGTCAAAATGGTATAATTATGCATTTAGCAAGTACTATCAAAAAGCACACTCCTTTTAATTCAATAAGAAAATGCCATTAAAGTTTAAGCCAAAAGTTGGCAGTAATGGAAATTTTATCAGCAATTCAGTAGGCATAGGGAAAACCAGGAAGGTGAAATGACAATACGCCAATCAAAAATAAAAACTAACTGCTTAAATTCAGCATCAGCAAGCAGTTCTTCCACCAAAGTAATTTTACGTTCCTTTTTGGGAACGCGAGCATGGTAAAAATCAGCAGCATCGTCCATAATTGTGCCAACCTATCAACAAATAAATGTGCAATGGTGTAAGTATGGTAACCTAACTCAAATCAAAATATCATTACAAACCTAGAAATTGTAAAACCCTATTATTTACCTGGAAGTATTTTGGAAGAACTTTCAAATCATTTTTCTTATAAAACTGCTTGCGGTTCAGCACACTCCGCATTTGCAGAATGGTTAAGTCATTTTTAATTTCTTCCGTCATTTCTGTTGCAGGCATATTAAACCATTTCTCCCCTTTCGTCTTTTCCCTTTCCAACTGCGAATGTATAGAAAAAACAAATGTACCATAGTTAAGCCTCATTATAGATACAGTATTAAGGTATTCAGGTCGATTTATCCATTTTCTAACCTAATTCAGACAACAGCTAAAAGCAATTAAAACCCACCTATATGGAAATTATAAACTTACCCGGCGTTTTTTCTGTTGCATTTTCACAGATTCAGAAAGTGGTGGAAGTGCATGCTGCTGTTCCAAACCAGGTTTTAAGATACTGTTTTTGGTCAGCTAGAAACAAATAAAAATACAAGTCAATTTTTGGAGAAATAAATGCAATTATAAATATAGCTAGGTGCAAGCTGGGTGGAGGATTGCAGAATCTAAAGCCGGGTATCCACTGCCACCCAACCTCAACTTTCAACAAACAACATGGCCAGTCATGACGAAAGCATGAAGCTTTGGTTGAGTGGTAGTGTGTACGTGGCTTCTCATTTTCATCATGCCCAACCAGGCTCAACCATTAACGATTCGCTACTAGCATTCGATATATCGATGCCAGTATACCGTAGCTATTGTGTTTTGAAGTCTCAACGCACGCACTTTTAACTGTTTCATACTACTATTACTACATTTGCAAGCCTAATATGAAATCATAAACCTATTAACGCAGCAATACTTTTACGACAGATATACTCAGTTACATGCGTGAATACTTTAAAATACGATAGATACAAAAAATGCTGCCATTAACTGTATGCAAGTATGTTCAATAACTGTAGTATTACTACAGTATAACTTCATTTAACTTCAGTTTACTACAAATATGTTTCATAAAACTTCTAATTACTTAAGTTTACTGCAGTTTTACTGCATACTTTTACTACAGTTTACTGTAGGCTTTTTTCTCCTGGGTTTAAATGGTCAATTAATTAGTAAATTAGACTTTCTGGTAATGATGTAGAGGTAAAAGCTAATAGAACTTCAGGTCACGGATACCCTTTCGACTTAGTGGGGTGTGAGAAAGTTAAAACACGTGGCCCCACGCAACTGCCTTTGATTGATTGTCCGTGAGTACGATATGACACATACGTACCGCATCAACTTCGCAGATTTTTGACACGAACTCTTTAAGGCTTCTTTTTCTTGTTGGTGGTTCAAATTTAGAAGATGATGGGTGGTCCAGATCAATTTCTGGAGGTAAATAAGTGTCATATAAATCGATTCGACCCCTCTCTTTGCGTCCAATGCGCTCCATCGTGTACTGCGTTTAGAACCTGGAAAATACAATTAAGACAATAAGATACTCATTACGAAATCGCAGGTTTCTCCTCGTCAATCTTAAAATACGATATTTCTACACTTTTATGAATAGATAATCCTTACGTTAAGCGAAATTAATTAAATGTCTCGCCTTCAGTGCACCACGCTTATTCTACAGATATCGCCATCTTGAAGTACTGTCAAGGTTTAGTCAACGAATTTGTGGATGCTCCTTCTTGTTCAACGACGCTTTTTATAAAAGCTTTCCATAAAAACGCGAAAAAAAGGCGGCAAATTTAAATGGAGCGGAGTTTATGAATCGTACTTAAATCATTTATAATACATGTAGTTGTTTCTCACAAATGAAACGGAAAGTTTGAAACAAAGCATATACTGTAGAATGTAAAAATGCTGATTTGAGCAGTGGTATTTTTGATGCCAGGCAGTTTTTACCGTCAACCGGTTGATTTCTCAAAAAACATGCAGAAAGGCATCCGAAACTGAAAACTCAATTATGAAAACTCGCATTTCGCGTTTACAAGTTGCTACAAAATTTGATTCATATATATTATAGAAAAAACAACAACAACGACTTGTACCTTGTAGAACTCTTGTAGACAGTGTACCTTGTGTACCTTGTAGACCGAGCAAGGTGGCTTAGAGATTGGCATCCTCGTCTTGCATTCGGTAGACTCAGGTTCGATTCCTGGGTCGGCTATCTTCGATTGTGGTTTTCATGGT
>JAQGBX010005450.1:0-13665 GCA_034698745.1 Megaphyllum sjaelandicum
ACTTTGCAACATTGTAAAATAATTTACGTTTCTGAGTAGATATTTGCAAAAGATTTTACGGTTTCCGAGGAGAAATTCGCAAAATTCTTCAGGTTTCTCTGTTCAAATTTACATTTTCCACGTTTTCGAGTATAAATTTGCAATATGTTCCACGGTTTTTGAGTACAAATTTGCAACATTTTCTGAATTTTTTTGAAATTCGGGGCGGCGAGGGGGGTGGGGATCGAGGGGCCCAAAGAAGCTTGAAGGCTTGGGGCCCTGCCATGGGTTAATACGGCACTGCTTCATATGAGATGCCGAAGTGCGATTCGCGAAGCTTCTGACGAGAAAGCTATACACGCATATGGGTGTGAGCACGAAGAATGCTTATTGCGGGCGCTTACCACTCGGCGTACACTAGCGCCACCAAGCGGGATAAGAATGCGGTATGCTTTTTAAATGAGGGCGAACACGTAGAAAACTTAGCCGAGCCAGGCGGAGCTTACGAGCAGATTTTTAAGACACAGAGTGGCACGCAGATAGATTGGTCAAAAGTGTAGCCATGCCGATTATGTGCCGTAAAAACGTGTCCTGCGCTCATCATGAGATGCTAATGCGCATGTGTAAGGTTTTACGCGGAATGTTTCACCTAGCACATTGACCATCACGCTGATATCAGCGTTCGTTGTGCGCCCCTAAGCTGAAAACAAGCATGAAAGAAGCTGAAAGAAACACTTCGAAAGTAAGCATTCTTTGTGCTCGCACCCTATAACTTTGTCTTTTTTTAATGCTCGCTTTTTAACTACTGTACGTTCAAAACTAATAATTTAGCATTTTAAATATACACGGTTGAAAATCGAATCTGACCAAAAAAATTTTACGGAAAGATTGCTACATGTAGATCATGTTCGTTCTATATACGTGGGGCATACATTAATGTTTTCTTTCTGTAAACGCGTCCTGAAATTACACGTACATGTCCTGCAGACACTATCTAGAAAATCGGGGGCATTCATGATAGCAAAATTAGGAAGTTCTAAGTTTGATACAGTATTTGTTTATCTGGATGAGCTACAGTATTTTACATAACGTGCGAGCTAACTCGAGAGAAACTTTTTCAAGAATGATTTCGGACCGGACCCGTCTGAGAAACGTCTGCACAAAACTGCGGTGTATGTTGCATGGTTTCAAGGTTCAAATACAATTGAACAGAACATTAAGAATTGAAATCCATCGAGTAAGGTAGTTTACGAGCTCGTTAAACTCAGTTGCAGTAATAAATGGCTAATTTGTCGAATTAGTCTTTACGGGCCACCAAATGATGTGGATCTAGATTAAGGGCACTAAGATTTTTAAGAAATGCAGTACTTTATTACTGGACCAGTGGTACAGGTTGAGTGTCCCTTATCCGAAATCCTAAACATTCTAATATCCGAAACTTTTGGAGCGCCAACATGACTTCTCGAAAGACAAATCCCACGTACACAAACTTTGTTCATACTTTGTTCATCGCAAATATTCCAAAAAATGATCCAAAACCCATCTGATTCCGAGCATTTCATTTAAGGGATACGCAATCTGTCAAGCACTTCGGGTATCCTTCTTCGCATGAAATACTCGTTCATCGGCTCTTTTTATTACGGTAGATTTTTTGATTAAAACTAGTTCCCCTTCCTAATTCTCCATTTTTAGTTTAATAATTGCGCCATATCATATCATATCAATACACACTTTACTTAGCCAGAATTTTATCAGGACTTGTTGAATTTATAGTAGAATAATTAATAAATAGGTTGACAGATTAATTTTCTGAATTCCGCGTTTGGATTTCGCGCCTGAACGAAATCAGCAGATTCTGAAAACGATTAGACGTAGCGCTTGTAAAATTGCTTTCAGGGATTTATCCGTTTCGCTAAAGCGCTCCGGTTTCGGTGGTTTTCAGTTTTCCTGCTCTACAAGCCATCACTTTAATCGCTCCAAATTTGAATTACGCCGTGTTTCTGTTTTATTTAGGCCCATGAGCCATGAATTCTGCAACTTGTTCACCAAATATTAGCGCCTACACTGTATATTGTATACTAACGTTTAAAATTACGTCTGCAAAATAAAAATCCGCCAAAATTCACTAAATCTTATTGGGCATACTGTACTCGATATCGTTTATATAGGAATTCCATTTGCTCCAGTGCATCAAAAGTGTATATGTTACGGTGATAAAATAACCAGTTACCCATGTATTTTGTTTTTCAATTAAGTTTTTTTTTGCATTTTTCAGAGTGAGCGTCTACGGGTTAAAACTATTCGTGGAGCAGCAATTACAACGATGACTGTAAGTTGTGCTTAATTACAAAATAAGTGTAGTACCGTAGAATTTTCTTTCACTTGATTTTGGCCTGTCAACTTAATTTGTCCTCAAGCAACAAAATTACCTTGCTATTTTCTTGTATTAGTCTAGCTCTATGCGCACGTTTGCATTTTAAATTTGGTATATTACTCTCCTGTATATTACCTGAAGGTTTATTCACCTCCTTGAAGTATGATGTCCATTTTTAGAATGGTTTGAATTTCTTCGTCACTTTAATAAATAAACTTGTTATGAATTCAAAATCGTAAAAATCGTCGCGTTAAATCTTTCTAAAATGAATATCTTAGTGAAGACGAATCGTACTACACGGAGGTAAATACTGTAAATCTTGTGGTTACAATTGTTCGCTAAAGTTTTAGAATTGCGGGTATCGAGAGAGTAGATCGTGGTAATAGAATTACTCCCACGGATTATATTTATTGGAAGCGTTTTTATACGCTCACTTGAGAAATACGGGAATTGCATCATTATAAGAAAGTAATCGAATTTAACCTATCTTCAGCATATCATGCGATGGTTAATCTCGGGTTATTTGACTTTGGCTTCATTACAAACATGATTATAACTGGTCGGAAAAAGATAATGTCTCTCCCAAGATCTTCTCTCTCTCTTGCAAAGCTTTATTATGAATCAAATTTAATATTGGGCCAGCACGCAAACGACGATTTTGCGAAAATTACGCATTCCCTAAGGTCCATTATCATGGGGATCGGGCCGTGCCATGGATGTGCGGGTTCGATATAATATCCATTAAATGGATGCGGAAGCTAATTCTAAGCCAAGTATCACTTAAATGTCATATTAAATAGGGAGGAGGGGGGGGGGGGAGTTCATGAGCGATCACGTGACGTTTTCATGTTTGGCACGTGCATGTATATATAAGGCAACTTTAGTAAAATGGCACCATTATACACATACTGTACATAGATTCCAGCTGACCTACAGCAGTATTAAGTAAATTAGTAAATTACTCGTTGTTAACAGGATAGCATCGAGATACTGTAGTGTACACTTTATAGCAGTGTTTCTCAAAGTTGTCTTCTATACATGTATTCAGGTTCTCGCTAAACTATTTTTATTCCAGGACTACTTGTTTTTTCTTCTTCATTTTCTCATTAGGGTTCATCCATAAAGGACGTCCTGCATTTTCCGGGTTTTTAGACCCCCCTCCCCCATGTCCCGTCCAATTTCGAAAACAGTTTGTTGATTACATAAACAATTTTTAATATGTTCTTTATCAATTTTTACATTGATAATATTACCATTAGTGAGCCACAGACCTACAGAATATTATAGCATTAATTTAAACCGATGAAATAAAATTGAACAAGGAGAACCACAGACCTACCGAATATTATAACTAAGTAAAACAGACAAAAAATTAAATTAGGTGAATTACCTACAAAGTTTCAAAATCTTATTTTAACCAATCATCCAAACTTGTAATTGTTTACATGGTGGCTTTCGTCTGAGGTTTGGTTGCCTTAAAACCTGCAGTTGTCATGACCTCAATGATTTTGTGATCAAGAGAATGTTGAGTTATTGATGCTTTCAGGGATTTGTGCACGTGCATATGTTTAGTGACTGCTACTTTCGATGCAAAATACATATCCAAAATGTATATTTATCCAAAATATTACTGAGACAATGAACTAACTGTACAAATTCACAGCTTTCAATAAAACGAGGAATTTCCCTTAACAGAATACCAAACCACCCAGTCTTAAAGGTCAAAATGAACGTTTCCACCATATACAGGGGCAGTAATGTATTTAATAGTTGATGCGCAGGCTATGTAAGCTGAAGAAATCAGCAAATTTGCCTATAAATTGATTAGAAAGAAAATAAACCCAATGTAATTAATTTATCATCTAAAACTGATGACAGTTTAAAAGTTGACATCCGGATGTCCGCTTTCCTTGAACTCCCCCTTTCCCCCTGTCTGCCTGTGATTATCACATACCCCCTCCCCCCCTTGGCCGAACGTCCTTTATGAATGGCTTCTTAATGTAGATAGGTGTTCCAAAAAAAGCTACTTTCCATGTGATGACGTCACCTATCAAACGTTTCTAGTGTTTTTAGATTGTTCTCACTATTTTTATCTTGGAAAACCATCTTAATACAAAAACGTTGTTTATTTTTGCTTTAAATTATTAATGAATAATTAGATTAGACCGAAGTAGGCAAATATCGATGTGACAATACATATATAAAGGGTGTACCGAAAGTGAGATGCCAAATTGGCAGGGATTGCAGCCGGTGATATGTGGAGTATAAATGCCCAGTGAACATGTGTTGGCAAATGTCTCCAAAAAGCGGTGCTTATCGGTAAAACCCTTCCATCCCTCCTCCCCATGATTTGCATTGCACTGAAGTAATGCAGTGAAGCCAAATGAAACTATCAAGAGGCAGCCATGTAAATAAAGAGACATTTCTGCCCACTTGTCCTTTGGCCATTTCTACATCACGTATCACCGGCTACAACCCCTGTCAATTTTACAGCTGACTTTCCGTACACCCTATGTTGTACCGAAAGTCAGCCCCTTGATATCTTCAGTTGACTTCCCTGCATTACTTCGGTGCAATGTAAGACATGGGAGTGGGTTTCGTCTTCAAGCAATATGAGATTAAATTTAAGAAACAATGTTTTATCAGCGTAACATTTCGCAAGTTCTAATAACAAGCAAGGGTTGGGTCATGGTTTGGGATGGAACTGTTTAATATAATGTACTGTGTTTGAAGGAAGGAGGCAAAATGCTTCATGCTACCCATCGTGATAACTTGGTGAGAATACGAAATTTGCTGACTTCATTTATGGAATACCCTTAATCGTGTCATCCGCTTTGTCGTATAGTTTTCATGAGCCATCATAAAGCCGTATAGGTTGACGTGGTCGCGTGTGTCCGTGGATGTCCCTCGAGGTCCTTGCGTAGCCACGCTCGTCCCGTCGGCTAATCAAGTTAATAGCCTTTTGCCCCGCCGCAAATTCAATTACCGTAACATTCAGCAATTGTTTGATTGCTACGTAGATGGGAAATAAATTACGCTTAGCAACGATTTGCAGGATATGATTCACAATAGGCCACATGACGAGCCACTCGAGGGCGCTACGAGAATAAACAAACAGAAGCACTCTCGCACGTACTTGACTCCGAAGTGAACCTTGCGTTCAGCTATAAATACAATTTTCTAACAAAAAATGACGGCCACGCATTAATTCAGGAGGAAATTTTCCATTTACGTCTCTTCGGACGCCATCTTTGCGTTGACTCCCAACACGCCGTGTTGCCAGACTGAGAGGTCCTGTAACTTGAAGGAAATAAGCTAGCTGTGTATTTGCACTGCATAATTTGGACGAATAAAAGCGACAAGAATGCGAGGAGCACGACACGCTGCATCTATTGGCACCGGAGTTGTCAGTATTAACCGGAAACTGTTGGAGAATTGTCCGCTTCCTGATCCAGATCATTGAAATTATCCCATTGCCCAGTTTCCGATATGTGTCATCACGCTCCGTGCCACGGAGGAGCGTGCACTCTAAATCTTCAGCGTATGTTTCGGAGTATTATTAGAGCATTTTATTTTCTAAAGCAGCAGGTTTGCGCTGTTGGAAAGTACGAAATATGCATTCGAATAAGAGCTAAAGCATATCTCGCGAAGTTATTGAGGCAAAATGATTGATAGGGATTCTGTCATCCGTGCCAATAGAGATATTTCCTGATTTTGTCAAATTTGTTGAATTTCAAATAGTTTTTTTTTTTCCTTTTTTTTTCCCTTTTAGCAGTAGTGTTTTGTGGAAATATCTACTTCGACTATACTTCGAACATGCATGTACATGTACATTCTGACGTAAAGCAGGGTTCCCCCAGACCTGGAAAACTTGGAAAAGTCAGGGAACTTGAAAATGTCTGCGAAAGTCAGGGACGAATGGATTATTTTGAAAAAGTCAGGGAAATTCAACGCAGTCATGACGATCCAAAATTTATACTTCTACATGGTTAGCTCAAGGCCCGTTTTCTGAGTACAAATCTGCAACATTTTCCACGTTTTCCGAGTACAAATTTCCAAACATTTTCCGCATTTCCGCATACAAAATTGTCACATTAAAAAAAAAATGTTATGCAATTTTTTTAAATTTAAATAATTGTCGTTAGTTGATTTTGAAAAATATTTCCCAGCGTCTATTTTGCAAATTATGTAAATTTTTCACATTGACATTGGTCAGGGAAATTTTTTTAAAACCTGGAAAAGTCAGGGAAATTGAAAATGAAATTTCTGGGGGAACTCTGCATGTAAAGCCATATGTATACATTGTACAAGTCTCAAAAGCCGGATATACTGTACATGTAATTCGTAAAGCTCAGAGCGTTGTAGTGCAGGGAATTACTACGATTATTTACCTCGATCTACTATCGAATTATATTATAATTATAATAAATATTGAAAAAAATATAGAAAAAACGTCCGAGTTATATTGCTACTGTAAGTCAAGTTTGTTTAGCGGAGTAGGGAAGGAATTTAAAGGATACATGCCTCTCTCGCGTCATCGAATGCCTCTTAAAAATGTGCTTCTTAACATTTGCGAACGATAACTCAGGGAAATAACTCGTCCGAAGATGTGTACGTCGAGTTTACTATTCTGCATTTTACTAACAAATGATCATCGCACAATCGCACCTTTTTCTTTTAAGACGCGTGCTACATTGTATATTGTTGTATTTTAGCTAGATCATCTCTCCAATTCACTTTCGCTTCTCTTTGCTTCACACTTTTTGTACATTTTTCTACCCTAAAAGACCTAGAAAAAACTTGTTTTAAGGTATTTCGTTGCCTTAGCTCGAAATAACTAACGCAACACGCATGAGTTTACATAAAATTCTCGTCTCTAGAAATATTGGCGCATCGTTCAGTATGAAATTCGAATTTTTAAATTTCTGACGAGTAACAAACGATACACACGCTGCTGCTGTTTAGCGTATGCAGGCATGCGCTATAGATTATTTCTCCTATAGTTTAATCGAAAATTGTAAATTCCGTTAAACTCGTAACTATATTTTTCTACGAATTACGAATGAGTTGGCACGAACGTACAATAGTTTATCGGTAGAAATTAACGAGTGCTTTGTGGTGATGGACCGAGGGTATCCTATCCTGTATTTCTACTCGTAACGATACGCGTCTATAGCTGTTTGCTCTATTCTATTATGCGAGGGATCTTTCGCAACGAGTTTAGCTCTAGGTCGTCTATGGGTGCGTTCGTATATACGGTATATATAGTCGAGTTCATGTCGTTGAACGAGTTGATGAAGCAGATAATAAAGGCGTCCAAGTTGATTTTCTCATCATCAAGCGTCCGGAAAATCGTTTGAATTCGCACCTAATAGAATCGAGCACAATGGAAATCAAATGTTGTCTCTCTCGTCTATGTATCTACGTCGTATAGAAACACGTTGAGCGGAGGGGATGGCGCGTACATCCCATATACGCAACTGGGGAGTTTGAAAAAGAAAAAAAAAAAGAGAGTAGAAATTCACTTTGCGAGTGGGATGACAAATTGGGGGAGGAAGGAAGCCATAATAAGCGAGGTGGCGCTTGTACGCATAGGAAATGCGTGTTGACTATACTTTTTGATTGTTGCAATAACAAGTTTAACTCAATTCGTCCTGACGGTGATCACTCTGATGAAGGCAGTCCCTCGGAGCCACCGCTATTGCTAAAGCCCGCAGCACTCAATCCAATTAGATAATACTATAACGAAGTATGAATTGGCGAATGACTTAACGAACGTAATCATATTTCCATTGTGTATAGGCCTAGTCGTTTGCTAGACGCAGGCGGCACCAAATGGTAGAATGTGCGAGGCAGCCGGCATGACTAACTTTGTTGCCAGCGCAATCTTCTACAGTACGCAGTAAGCGCGTACTGCGCTCGTTTCAAAGGAATTGAAAACTGAAATCGTACAAACTTCCAACTATATACGTTTGATTTTATTTGAATATTGGAAACATATTTAGTTTTCTTTACCCCGACATTATTATACCTTTATTAAAATACTTTATTGCTAATAATGCTAACATCACCCGAGTCTTTAGCGAAAATGTGCAAGCATGAATAATAATGTATATAGGTAAGGTTCTCTATGAATTGTCTGGGCGCATCACTTTCGTTTCTTATCTAAATCAATTTTTTTAAATTGCCACTATTGAGTTTATTTTAAAATGATTAACATTAGGTTAACTCTTATTGGGGATATTTTGATGAATTCTCTTAAGTTTATTTAATATGCATTAATATTACGGTACAAGTACAGCTATATTCAAAAGACCATCCTGTTATTTTTCCTTACCGATATCGTATGGTGTTTCATTGTAAAATTTCTTGAATTACGCTTGCTTAATTTTAATTTTAATAACATTATTTATTTAGAATATTAATCTTGTAAGTAATAATATATTTCAATCAATACATACAGTACATGTACATGGATAAAATGTGTAACGTATTGAACATTATATCTTTTACATGAATAGTTTAGTGCTTAATACTTTTATTTGCGCAAAATCTGCAATCGTTTCTTTTTCTTCAGCTCCTATCCACTTCATTAAATAGTAAAATCATAAGGGAACCCCCTCCTATATTGCAATTCTAAATACTCAATTCAAGCTTGAAAAAAAATCACTCATGCATTTTATGGAAAATCTGAAAGAAGCTAAGGTCATATAAAGGTCATATGTCAACTTTTTTAACATTCAAAGAGCTTCCATATACAGTGTATGTTACCTGTAACTTGAACGAAACTATTTCACCCATGTCAAAAGTCATAATGCCTTATAGGAGGGCTTCTTAAATTCTATACACTAATTCAAATTCGTTTTTTTTTTTGAACGAAGATAGTGTGCTAGTTGGCTATAGTAGCTACATACACATTACATGCTTGGAGTTAAATAAGGTAGTTAAAAAATACAAATTCGGAAATTACGTTATCCTACAATATATCGAATAAACCTTGAAAATTAAGTCATCTGTATAAAGTGGATTTTTTCCCTACCCAGAATTCCAACCATTATTCTTCGACGAAATTAATTCGCTTCTTTTTGTATTTTCAAGATAAGTTCATTTTCAAGAAAATGTCTTCAGCTCGCTATAATTCCATTCAATTCTAAAATATAGTCATATGTTTGAAATATGTAAGAATGTCAAACCTATAGGCTAGTTCGAGACCTAGGTGTGATCCAGGCTACGTATAAATAAACTGCGTGATACATTACTCGTATCACGTATACACTCTTGATTGAATTGTAGGGCCGCTATTGAGTTATACGAAAAGATGGAAAAGATGTTATTTGCGAATTTCGCATCTTGCTATATTGCCTGGATGCATCTATAAAAAAGTTAACTTATGCTGACAATAAAGAGCGTAAAGTAGAAAATGATGGAGGTGCATAGAGACGCGCGAGAAACCGACTTGGAAACATTCTATATATACAGGGTTGCCAAAGCTTTTCCAGATAGCAAAGAAGTTGCGATTGGATGCTCAGAAAGTCACATACTATGTTAATACAATTTTAAAATTGGCCGCATCATAATACATTGTATGCATTGTATATACTAACCATAGGGGAACATTTTAGGGGGAACAGACTTTTTACTCACGCTGTATACCGTATAATAGACGAGTAAACTACTTTTTTTTACTTCACAGGTTTATTTCTTCGAAATTAGCAGTTAAACGAAAAATATGCATATAGTAAGATAAAGTTTAGAATAATGTCTGTTTCAAATTCTCCATATATTTTCTATTCATGCACATGGTTACGGAGGTCAGTCCTATAGAAGATATTAAATCAAAATCAAATTTGAGTTAATCGACTTAATAATTTTCGTAGTTAAATGCTGATTACGCGCTATTTATGGATATACTCTACATGTATATTTCTTGCTACGAGCAACTTTAAATATTTTCAGAAAGGCGGGCTTTTCTACATCCATGCAGGAAAGTGTATTTCTGCGTTAATTTCAGGGTGTCCAATTTACATGTTCGTTCACTGTACAATTTTTTGCAAGCGTTTCATGGATCCTAATTGATAGTAAGATGAAGATAGCGCTGTCTGTATACTCTATACTTGCGATGGGAAAACGAATTTTTAGCGTATATACAGTACTTATTTGGCAAGGTGTATTTCCAAATTCAGTATGCAAGGAATCCGGAAACGTATAGGTCTATATACCTCTAGTTCACGTATCTCGTTCCTCGGTGTATGCAGAATAGATGCAGGAGCTGAGTGCGGGTGTGGGAAGCACATTTGCCTAATTCACTTATGTTAAGAGACCTGATTCCATTACGTGAATAATGGCATAATCCCATTGCCGTTTGGCATGCACATTGATGCTACTTTGCATCATTGTTCAAGTTTCCAAGAATAATGGAAAAAGAGGGGGAAAACGGGAGACAAGATCGGAATATAGACGCGCAGCCTCGTTCAAATGTGATTTTCTGACCGAAAAGTACGCTTAATAAATATAGCCCTCCCTCTTAATAAATCCTTCGATGGGTCTCGTGTATTAACCGCCTGATGTACAAGTTTATTTTCCGTAATGCGAGTAACGATACTTTTACCCATTTGCAAATGATATTCGCCGCATTAGAGGCGGAGAAAAGTGAGAAAATAACGTTAAGTCGCTTTGAATAAAAGAAAATGTTCGTAATTTCATAGATAATATCTGTTGGGCCGATATGGAGTATGGGTCTTGGCTTAATAGCGTTATAAGCTTTTCCAAGAATTGCATAAATTTATGTGTATCAAGATGCTCGCTGTATCATGGAGCTTGGCTTTATTGATTTTAACAGATACGCTCTAACGTGTATGAAATCTGGGATTTTTGTGTAAGAAATGTCCACAATAGTGGCGGCCGTCACTGAGAATTGTGCGAATTTTTAATTAGGCCTACCGAGACGGTGTTTAACTTCTATTTTTTTGTTTGTCTAGATTGCTTAACAGAAATTATAAAATATTTGAAAAGCGTTGTAACGTCTATAGGTTTGCTGATTGGTATGGACTATCTCATTAATGGCGTCATGTCCAAGCAATTACCGCCTTCGTGCATTATGATATACGGGATACGAGTATACACTTTACTCGGTACACGCGCATTAATTCGATGGATGGACCATGATCCAACATCATGATCAATGCTCATTCTGTTCCACCCCAATCCTTTCACGCTCAAATTGCACGTGGAATAATTAGATGACTCCGCGAATTATACTTTACCGATAAAATATGCCGCAAGGTGGAGGGTGGATCGGTGGCGTATATGCGGATAGTTGCTTTTTCAACGCAATTAATCCCGCGCGAATATTATAGCATCGTTTGTAAATAACAGGACGATTTTTATGCAAAATGGCATACTCTTATACAACCAGCGCCATCCGTGGCACGTTCATTTCAACACGTAAACGTAATGTTAAGATGGCCTAAATGGTGTTTCGAGAGGGTCTATCGGGATTGAGATATATGTAGCGTAGATCATCCTCTATAACTTGCCTCTGCACCTATGTGTATCACACGTTTGAGTGCCTGGAAGCTTTTTTTTCTCCGGTGTATTTTCGTTCTAACGTGACACGTGACCCCTTACAGGGGAAAATAGGCGCGCTGCTTACTTCATCGTATTGGATGCGAGGCTCCGTGCAGCGTGTGAGGATTGCATCAACGTTGCATGTAAGATATAAATGAAGTCTGATCAAAAATCAATTGGGCGAATTAAATTATTGATATTGTAAGCGGGCAACGAGCTTTTACTTTGTTTATGTGGCCCACGCTGCATCGAGCTGCTTAGCACACGTATATAAAGGCTAGCCGCACATCTTTGCATGGCGACTTTTTTTTTTCTATCTCCGCCAGCCCGAAATTGAGTTTACGCTGAAAAATCTAATTTCGACTTAAAAGCAACGTTTTGATAGATGGTGCTTCATTGAAATAACGTTGTTTTGTTGTGCTATGGTGCCAGCTCTTGCAAACCTAATAGAGAAACATTGCGTGCGGGGCTCCGTCACAACTTTATGCACTTATACATCGGTATATACTCGGCAATTTGGAAGGCGAATTTGCGCCACTTTTCTTATATATTTTAATACAAAAGTGGAGTTATTGCAAACGGATCGTGTAAAGATGCTCGGAGAAATTAGAAAGCATAATGGACGTTCATTTTAATATTCGGCGCGCGAATATTCACTTTGGTATCCAACTTTTTACTTATTCAAAGTTCGTCGCCGCTTTTCAAAGTCGAAATATTGCTCGCATATGCGCTCTAAAAATGGGGCGTTTTCCACTTTGTTGCCAGAATGCGTGGTAAATTCCCATATTTTGAAATTCATTAAATTGGTTAATGGGAACGACGAATGCAAACTCGCTGGTTGACAAAAGCATTACGAAGTGGTTTGGCATCTTCGGTAATTCGTAGAATTGATATTTCCGTATTACTTAATAACTAATATTTCTCTTCAGCTTTCCATTTCATCGGAGTTTTCATAAAGAATTGAGTGAATTCTACGCTAGTTTTCAGTGTGCGTTTTAAGGAATACCCACCCAGAATTTTTATTATCATCATCGTAGGTGGCATTTTAGGTTTCTTTGGAATGAGCCCCGTACGAATAAGCCAGTCTAAAATTTTTGCTCAGGTGACCTATTGATAATTTCGTCAAAATCCACGTCCTATTTGCATAAATGCAAACCAAATGAGAATTTAACACCTTCTATTTGGGACACGTCATACTACCTTTCTGTCCATTATTATTGGATTTGCATGTTGTTATTTAAATTCGGCCCATCCATTGAAATAGGCCTCTTTCAAGCTCTTCATCGTAAACATATGCAATGCCTCGTGACAGACGGAGCTAGCTGCAGCTGTCCCAGAATTCTGATCAACATTTTGTTTTACTCACGAAATTTCCCTCGCATTAAAAAAATGGAAGTTTTGTACTCGAGATTATCCGAGCTAAATCTGTATAACCCAGTAAACCGAACCACGGATCCTTTTCGAGTGTTTACTACATGTATTAACAAAAACAATCAAAAACTTTTGAAGATGATAAAAATGAAATAAAAATCACAGTTATACATTTTTTTAGAGTTGGAAAACAAAAAAAAAAAACAAATACAAAATGCAGTAATCGAAATACAGATTGTTCTAATCTTATTTTCGCTGCAGGTTAATCTTTGTCCTGCTCTAGCTGCATTTGTGAATTTTGTTAGCGTGGAACGTGGTTGAACAAATCAGGCGGAGAACTGGTTCGGAGTGAAAAAACATTTATTCACTGCTTC
>JAQGBX010005451.1:0-13664 GCA_034698745.1 Megaphyllum sjaelandicum
GAGGCATAAGTCTGTGAAATCGGCACTATTGCAGGCAGCAGGCGCAACAAGACTTTACAAACTTATGCCTCACCTTGTAGCCTACACTCGGTGTACATCACATTGACGATTCGAATACGCCATTAGTATATCGCCAATCGCCATATACATAACATCCGCAATTCTTCTGGGAATGCAGCTAGTAAGCCTGGCATTATCACGCATATTTCTACAACCAACACAAAAATATTTCAAGAACGTTGGCGAGGGAAGTACGCCTGTCAAGCTCAAGATGCCGACTTTGAACTGCAATATGAGAGTGGCACGCATGCATTCACGTCTCGCCGTGGCATTTCGTAGCTCGACATGACCCATATAAAACGAAGTGGGACTCGACCGGTCAACTAGGTTACTCTTTACTTTCTCCGATGCCCAATTTGGGCCATGAGATAACTAGGCCTAACAGCGTTACCTGTAGGACTACTTCTACGTCGTAACAGTTGCCTTTGCTCTTCTGATGGCCCTGGAATTTGGAGCCGTTGTAAAGTAAGGACCTGGTGACTCCCAGCTGTTGAGAATTGGCGGGTGGAGGAGGATCAATGGCCCGAACAGGCATTCTTCCGAAGAGTTCGGCACTAGCGGCGACTTTCGATTGTTTGAAACACCTACGAAAAGCGCTGGACGAAAATTCGGCGAAAACGAGAACTGGCGGGCGGCGTGCAGCGCGTGCCAGCCTCGGTGGCGCCACCTACGGCCGCTCATTCATTCCACAGCAGGGTCATGCGCTCTCTATCTTATCCAAAATTTACGTCCATTTTCGAAAACTTTGAAGCATGACCTTCGCTTCGTTCGAACATTGTTAGATAATGGGGTTTATCTTCTGATGGCACTTGCCGATGTCATGATTCTACCGATATTAAAATAACTGCCTGAAACTTCCCCATTCCGGCCATATAAATACACGATGCAGTAGCCTATATAGACCGTGGGCATTGGAATCATGTGTCTTCTAATCAAACTAACCACAAACAACAGACAACCATTCCTGGACACTCCAACTCCATTTATTCTCGAACGCTTCCTACTCCAACTACGCCTAAACCCTTACACCTTCTATATTCCCCCCATGAACTATGTCCCCTATGCAAAATTGGCAGCTTATCATGGTCCCACTTACTTTTCCACTGCAAGCACCCAGATTTGCTAGAAACGAGAAAATCCAACCCTGCAGATAATGCGATACATCCCTATCGATAACCACCTACAGGAAGTCCATCTCTCTTCGATAAAGGAAAAAAATCTATGGTGCCTTTACAGAACTGCAAAAGTTTACCACCGATTTATAGAACAACTAAACCGCTAACACTTCCACATACTGTACAAATACTTATCCGTAATAAAATTTATTATAACACCCGATCATGTGAAAAAATAAAAAGCGTCGTTATTAAAGCGAGCGAGGCCAGTTCCTCGAAGCTAGCTGTTCTTCTTCTTTTCTCTGGAGGGTACCGAGTTTATTTTGGACCCCTAAAGAATACGTACGGTATTCTTACGCAAAATGTGTATGGTAGCCTTCACGCAACATACGCAAACATTTTCTAATATCCCGGGAAATTTTTGACCCCGGCTCTTCTTTGCCCGGCCGGGACCCAGACGCGATCATTACACTACATGTAGCTCCTTCACCTCTTAATTGTCGCAAGTCGCCCAAGAAAAAAGGAATGCATAATTTAATTTGTTCGAAAATTTAAATTTAATGTCTGAAACAAATACTGCACAACCTGTCAAATTCTCATTATGCAATTTTAACTTTCAACTACAACAATTTCTAGGCATGCATCTTCCTACATGTATATAGTTTGATTTATGGGAAACACATTAGACTTCCCAAATAATATGAAATGCTTTATGAGTACACTCAATAGCAATACAATTACCTCTGGAACATAAATTGAGCAAATTATTTTACATGAAAATACAAAGCATTTAGCGTAGGCATGAGCAATAATTAAAATTAATAATTATAGGGGATTGGTTTTTCTTTAACATTATTTGGGCCAATCAAGGCTGGTTTCTGTCATACTTTTGGGGAATGAAGTTTGATTACCGGTATAAGTTCTAAACACTGCTTCTTGGCGATTTTTGTGCACATAATTCCCTAAAAATCTGCTATTAAAATTGCTTACCTGCATAACCAAAAATGTACATGAGATTTTTATAACAACATTCTTAAGAGATGCAACAAAATTATTGGATTCACACATCTATTTTAAATGATTCCCAGATTAAAAAATTTCATAACTAAATTTCTATTAAAAATAATAATAATTAATAAAGGACGACGACACGACTAGTAGCAATTAGCTCCTGATCGTGTCGTCGTCCTTTATTAATTTTTATTTACCGACCACTTGAAGATGACTTCATTTGTGAAAAATAATATTACTCAGCAAATCTGAAAATCAATTTAATTTAAAAGACTTGTGCAACTCGGTGCAATATTGATAACATTTAGAAATATACACACTTGAATACCTAATACGCACATACAAAGTAGAAAATGGAAGCCCTATTTTTCGCACATTTATGTGCATTATTCGCACGTTTGAACATGCACGGTTTTCTCGCTAGAATTTAAAAGAGGAAATCTCCAAAGGTATACATGTCCAAGCGACAGATTTTAAATATATATAGCCTATATCAAGTGAATTATACATAATTGGTCCATGGCAACCACAATACCTTCAAGTTTAATTCTGTTGTGCTAAAACGTCATCAAAAGCTGTTAAGAACAACTCAGCATGATGTTTCTGGAAGACTAGAGCTGGTCGGAAACGTATAGCAGAGTCCCCACATCCACCAGAATTGATTCCTAAAAAGTATTTCTTCATCTTATTAATCTTGTTTTAACACCTTGGAGCGAAGCAAAAACAAAATTTTCAAATACCTTTCAGTTTTAATTTGTTGATCAAAGCATCTCTAACTTTTGGTGTTTGACAATCAATGGCACAAAACGTACCGACACCGCGAGCATTGCTTATAATGTTTGGATAACGTTTCTTTGTAAATAAAACATAACAAAATTGCATAGTTAGATAGGGAGAAAATCACAGGCATACTTAGTAGTACTTTTGTTTTGATATGGTACATAATAAGAAAGCGAAGGAGCAGGGCATTAAATATAAACAATTAAAGTAACAAAATCATAATATATCCACAAAAATATTTGACTTAGCTACCTGGGCATCTTTGAGTCCATGTAATAAGACAGCTCCTGCATCCCTTACATTTTGTATAAGATTGTCACGTTTCATCACTTTCAATTGAGCCTCCAACATTACAATTTTAGTTGGGTCGCCGACCCATGTGTTCATTATACGGTAAGGCTAAAGATCAATACACAGTAAGACATCGAGGGCACCATTTAACAACATGACGAATTTTCCAACACAAAAAATTGGGTGTTTTTGGCTTGCCTGCTTTGGTCTAAATTCTTCCTTGTAGTAATATCCACCAGTTAGCATCTTTTTGCCAAAACTGACAATATCTGGGGGATTACTGAGCCCCCACTGCTCGTGTGCCCAATGGGTTCCAGTTGGTCCGCAGCCAGTCTGTACCTCATCACAAATGAAAGCAGCTCCAGCCTGCACATCCATTTAAAAAAGGGAAAAAATATGTTAACAGGTTTTATATTTATGAAACTCTATTATCGGTATAGATTAATCCTCTGTACCTGTGAAGCGATTGCCCTTAATTCACGAAAGAATGCAATCGAACCGTGATGATCCCCTCCCTCTGATTGGATAGGCTCAGTGATGATCCCAGCTACAGGAATGTTGCGCTTTTTGTACCTCTCGATTAAATCGCGTACCTTGATTTACCATGCAGATGGAACAATTAAGGTGGGCGAAGATATATACAACTTGTTCAAAAGTTAAATGCAGATCTTGGTACCTGTTCCAAGCTTTTGCGATCCTCCGCTTCATTTTCGGCTCTGTGATCTTCCAGTGGATATTTGTATCGCGGATATGATGCTACTGGCCAATCAAAGGCTGGACAGTCCACTTTATGTATTCCTTTGGAATGAGTTGTTGTTAACGCTCCTAGAAGGAAAGTGTCAGTATGATGTAGTGTCATTCATGTGAAGTCATATGTTTACAACAGAAAACATAGGATTTACGACTTTTAAAAGTATCATATTAGCTTAACATTTTATTCATAACGATATTGAGCAAGCATAAATCACCTAAGGTGCGTCCATGAAATCCCCCTTGAAAAGACAGTATCGAAAGTGAAGGTGTACCGGGTGGTTTGTTGTCCATACAGCTGTCCATATCTTCAGCACTCGGGGGCTTTCCACCACGTAATTTATCCTGAGTGACGAATAAAGAATTACATGTTATCAATTACTAAGGTATCCACTACTAAGCACTCAGGATTTTATGGCGTCAGATTTCAACGAAAGATTTACCATATACCAGAAGAAAACAGCTTTGAACGCATTTTCATTTGAACAGGAGCCACAGGCCATCGTTTGAACTTCTTTAAAACCCTTGGGTGCCACCTGTATTAAGTAAACATTCCATGGCAATGAAGTACTGTATATGTACGTTCACATGGTACGTAAATGCCAAAAAAGTAATAAATGCACATACTGACAGCAAAGCATTTTGCAGTCGCTCCGGCCAATCACCTGAGGGAAATATTGAGAGAGCCGGACGATTCACAAATGTCGCCTAAGCAAAAATTAGTGTATATAGAACAAATACATGTAGGTATGATATGATCTAAAAACATGTTAGAAATAGAAATCTTACCAAATTCTTTGGGTCCTGAATAACTTTTATCATGTCAGGATGATTATATCCTAAAAAATTACGTAATGAAATTTACTTGACATAATTCTGTCATTTCAATTAATTTCAAAGTTTCACAAACTTTGCCACATGCCATCCCGGTTTGTGGGGATTATTTTATTTATTTTAACCTCTAAACTACGAAGTAATGAGGACTACAAACCCAAGGGAAGTGATGAAATCTGCATGTAAATATCCAGGAGAACATTGTCGTCGACATCCACAATATAATTTCCCAAAGATTTTTCATAATTAACAAAAAGCGAAACACTGCCAGATTGCTGTTTGAAAATATTTTGTTATTATTTGGTTGGTAGGCTTTCTCAAAATCGGAAGTATGCCAATTTACATGTACCTGAATTGCGCTCAAAGTATCCAATAGTTGCTTTGATTTTGGGCCAGGAATTTCAGTGGTCTTAACTGTTGGTCCACTGGGTTCATTAGGAACTAATGGTTTTGACAAAGTGGAAGCCGCACATCTAAATACAATGCCACCTGTTAAAAATACAAATCAACTTTGTAAACAAGTACATTACATGTAACATACAGTAAGTCTAAGTTCTTATTTGGCCACCCCATCAGCCAAAAAATTAGGCAACAAAAATGGAGACATTTAAAGTAATGTAATTTTTTGACTCAAAGGTCACCCAGTAAATGATGAGAATTAGCCCCGAAATAATTGCTAGTGATTTGCTGCTAATATTGTAAAGGGACGGCAAATAAAATCGGTACATTGTCCATTCAATATAAAGTACAAGTACATCCATGAAAAATATTTTTACCACCAACAATAAAACATTTTGAATGTACATGTACGTCTATCTTTTCAAAAAAATAAATGGAAACTAATTATTATTAATAATATCAGGAGTTAGCCACTATTGTGAGGGTTTGTGAACTTCATTCTGCGAAGAACCTAATGAAAACGACACACAATTTTATTTTTAAATATCACTATGACTTAGTTGCCATTGTTTTAAAAGAATTTGATAACACTGACCCTGAATGGCAGCTGGCCCATGTTAAAATCGATCTTGAAGGGGCTCAATGAAGGATTTATTAAAATGACATTTCAAGGCCAGTATACATTAACATGGAAAGTAAATGGGGGGATTGGTTGGGTTTTGAAATCTAATGCTGGCCTAGAAAAGGCGGTAATCTAGAGTAGAATACAAATTCCTGGACGTGCCAAATATAAATTTCATTTCAACGTTTGAAATTGCCTTGTACTTAATAAGGATGCTCCAAGTGGAACAAAAAAAATCCACACACTTTAATCATTTAATTCCCTTTCAAATCATTAATCATTTAATTTATCCTTCGAATGAATGACATATTTCCTATAGCTTGAGAAGCTCAGTTGAAATAATTTCCCTGGAGATTATTTTTGGCACTGAAGCCAAGAGTCGAGTGATGAAATATGCCCCACATAAACTGTCACAAACATCTCTCAGCAAATACACTGTATATTCATGAAACAATGGCTATGACAGCATAAAATCATTAAAATCAAAGTGGAAACATGAGAACTCGGCAACAACTTTCAAATTCAGCCACATTATTTTTATAATGATAACTGAAAAGAAGTATTCATTGCGGTTTTTGCAAAAGCCTACACCATTCGTAATACAGTAAATTACATGATCGCGTATTGGACCTCAGAGATAAGCTTTATGAATATTACTTTAATTGGTAGTTATGAAGTCACGTGTGCAAAAGGAATGCATTAATTGGTTCAAAAATAGCGATAACGTTGAGTGAATTTTTTAAACCAATGAGCTTGTCGACTTTTCACACGTCAATTCACTACTGCCAAAGCAAAATGCGTAAAGTTTTTGCCTGCATGAGTATCCCTGTTAGAAAAATTAATTTTCATAAGCTGGCAGACAGCGCTAGAATAATATTTAAGATTTTTTTTATAATTCCTAATTATTCGAGCTAAAATTTAAGCACCGGTAATCTATTAAAAGCTGACATGGTACATTAAATTTAATACGTGTATATCGGGATCACATTCCTCAGGTTTTACAATTTATCATACATGTTGACAATCATGTCCGAACATGTCTCGAACTTGATTTTTAATATACATTCTATTGATTTTAACGGTTAGTTCATACAAAAAATTACTTCCGCCATGTGTTTTGCCAGTTTAATAACTACATGTACTATTTATCGCTTTTGATTAATTACATTTCAGCAGAACATGTATGTATCGATTTGGAACAAAATTTCAGAGAACATCACATTTTTCACGGATACCAAATTTCAAAATGCATTGCCAAAGAGTAAAAAATTAAATGCGCTTGTTTTACCATTTAATCCATTTCGGTGAGAATTTTGCAGCAATTGTCTAGCGAATTTGGTGCATTTTAAAGCCCGCTTGCCAACATCACCCAGCCCCATCTTGTCCAATCTTCAGTGACAGCAAACAGGCGAGAGAAGGCGGAATGCAGCGAAGCTCTTCGGAGCATCTTTTTTACCCAATATGGGATAATGGACGATTCAGGAAGTGAGTGGAGGATGGAGATCAAGGACAAAGAGCACTATTGGCAGAAAAAAATAAAAGGCGCTAAATTTAAATTAATACGTACTATTTTACTCCACAAATTATAATACGCATCGTTTATACCTGCAATGATGAACTTTCGTGTTGGTAACAACAACCAGATATTTCCTGCATGCCGACGTCATTTAGTTTTCCACATTTCTTCCGACATTTTGAAACATTTACATTGAAATTACGCTTTAAAATATTACAAATATTGCTATTAAATAAAATTGAAGAAAAAACGACTACTCCTTTAGCACAAAATTGAAATTTGAGCTTGTCAATCGGCAGTATCAGGTTTAAACAAATAAAACAACGGAGCATTAGAATAAACATAATTTGAATTTATTTTTCTCTAACTTTGATTTCTGTACAGATTCAGCAATCCAAAAACATAAATTAAGGCAAAGGTAACAATTCCGAAATAAAATTGGTCTAAAAATTATTTTCATTCTTTACACTTCTAAATTTCTTTCTTAGAAATATAAATATAGCAACCAACAAATGAATTCGAAACTAGCAGTCAGAATTTTTGCACTATTATGAGCATTAGGTCTGATTCAGGAAATCACATTCTTACTCGCATATTCACATGTTTAAGGTGGTCACACACCGGGAAAGTTATATTTGGAAACTTGGCAATTTTAGGCATGTCCGAAAAGTCAAGCGCATATTTCTGAGTATTTTACTAACCATGGCATTTAAAAAGAAAAAAATTCAAATTGAAAGTAATTAGTCTTCATTTATGTTTTTATAATTGACAAATTAAAACATTTCATTTCTCGTAATTCGCATTCAAAAAACAGAACTTTTTGAACATGCGGTATTTCCAAAAATAACTTTCCTCGTGTATGATCGGCTTTAAAGGAAATATACTGGCTTAAGAAATTGGTAGACTTTAGAATATAGTTTGAACTACAAGTCGAGTATCCATTATCCAAAAACTTTAAATTTCAAAATCCTAAGCTTTTTGAGGTACAGACATGACGTCTGAATAGTGGAAAAATCCACACTTGCTCCTCATGGTTCCCTGTACAAGTACACAGACATGTTTCCTGCTAAAAATGTGTGAAAGTGCAAATGAAACAAGTGAATTTCATGTTTAGGCCTTGATCCCATGCCCCACATATAGAATCTGAATAAAGCATCTAAATAGTGGAAAAATCCACACTTGCTCCTCATGTTTCACTGTATATGTACACAGACCTGTTCCTTGATAAAAATGTATCAAAGTGCAAATGAAACAAGTGAATTTCATGTTCAGGCCTTGATCCCATGTCCCAGAAACATGTCTAGTCCCGAATATTTTGGATAAGGGATACTCAGACACACAAAATGATGTGTATTACCTTTACTTAAAATGTTGGATAGAGGTGTACCCAGAAACTCGAAAATGACATCGTTTATTAACTTTACTTTATAGAGTCACCTGAAATAACATTTGGAAGAGTTGAGAGGAAGCAGACACTAACCAATAATTTGTTTTCCTATATACATGATGAGAGTTTGACCTTACCAGTTTCTTCTGAAATGGAGCTTGCACCAATCTGATCAGCATTATGGGAATATTTGCAATCTTCACCACGATCACATTTTCCCTATCAATTATAGTACAGCGACATTTTTTAAAATCTGCTTAAATTAATCAATGGCAATCCATCGAATGCGGTTCAATGCAAGCATACCTTTTTAAACCTTTTGCAAGGGAATGCCTTCAAATCACGTAACTCCTGTTTGTCTCCATCTTCTGGGCGACTACGTTTTCCTTGCAGCCTTGATTTTTTATCATGTTCTTTTCCGCTTAAAAAACTATGAAAAATGATTAATTTATGGAGTGTACTTAAACTATAACTGGACTATTAACAATTGCAATAATTTGGAGAAGAAACAACGAACCTTGTTTTTGCTCGCATTTTTGGGCCCCAGAATTTTTCCGGATTTACTTGAAAACGGACTAACCCTTTTGTCCTCGACAATGGGTTGGCCTCTGGGTGAATTTCAAATGAAACCTCGTGACTATTTGAGTAGGAGAAAACCTGTCATTTTACATTTTAATCGTTGCATATAAATAAAGTTTGTGAATTAAGCTCACCATGGTTCTTTGGATAAAATAACTTTAGATGGACTGTCGTCAGTCACTTTTCTTTCTACAGGATGTTGTTTAGCCTGTATAAATAAAAATCGAAAATTTAGTCAAAGTTCTAAAATGATTAGGTTAGACATGCCATGTCCAAAAAAATAAATAGAAAAAAAAACCAACTGACCCAGTGCCTCATAATGTCCCATATAAATTCAGGAGGAGCATCGGTCTTAATAGATGCCCTATTAGCGTGTGAATATGATACTTTGTAACCTGCATTCAATAGGGCTGATCTAAACCAAAAAATAAATGAACCAACGACTTTTAATATAGCCTGTACCAGTATTTTTTAAAATATGCACTTCTACAAATCGATCAACATTTGTACAAACAACTTGAACCTGGTGAAAATTTACCAACAGAATAAAATTTCAACTAGCAAACTACTACCTAAACTGAGTGATTTTGGGGCAAATTGTGTGAAGAACTCCACTTAATCTGTCAAGAACATAAAATAGCGGCACATCCGGTAGTTCCTGAAAATATTAATAGACAAATTCTGTGCTTTTTTAAATTAACAATCTAATTAATGAATGTGATTATTTCAAATACACACTTCTTTAACGACGCTTAATGTTCCATGGATCCTTTTTGCTGTTTTTAATTCACTGGGATTGGATTCCAATTCGTTAAGAATTTTTTCAACAAATTCAGGACTGTGCAATTTGTCAGCCCATATAGGACCACCTAGCTGACATCAAACAAGCATTACAAAATTACTAATTACAGACTGTGCAAACTCCAGTTACAACAGCTCAACCAAAATGTGAATTCTAACTTGGTAGCGGCGATCACAATGAGGACATTTTGATCCAACAACTGGTCCAAATGATGGTGAATATTTGAAACTGAAAACAACATAGTGTTTTAATACATAATATAAAGAGTGTCAAATGATCACAGGAAATGCAATGAGTAGCACTTATTTATGCATACACAGCTTACGCTTACTTTTTTCCATTATCAGATGGCATGCATCGACCCATTGGTTGTAATGCAAAAGACTCACAACCAATACACTGATATACAAGGGCTAATTTGCTACAAATAAAAATAATAATTATATGCCAAATGATCCCATAATAAGTCATTAAACAACAGACGTCAAACCAGAAAATTGTATTCACCTCGCACTCTGCTTCACTTTAGATGGGCTGGTAAACACCTTTACAAAAATTCGAAGGTAAAAATCGACGCTTAATGACAACAATGGAACAATATAACGACCATATCGATTGGCATGTGATTCAATGCACTGCAAAACTATTCTTAAAGCCTGAAAAGCAAGAAATTTCAATTTAATTGCAGGTTAATGTTCAAACAAAACACAGATGCAGCAGCAGTTATGTTAATGATAGAAAAAAACCATAGGCCTCTTGTCATAGATTGCAATTGATTTTGACAATGTGATTTACTTAGGACAGTACTAAGATAAATATTTCGTTCAGTTGAATATTTTTTTACACAATGCAAAATCGTTGATATAGTTTTTCAATCAACCTTGTCAACATTTTTTGGATTACCTTTTTCCGAAAGTAAATGCGGGAATGTTAAGATTTTTTACATTTAGAGGGTTCAGCCCTGCCTTAAACTTAAATTTTGTGAAACCAACAATAATAATAATTCTTACCATTTCGTGGCAATGTTTGGACCTCAAAGAAATGGCTCCATATTTTGAGTAGCACTTTTCGCTACAATTTCCACACAAAACTGCCAAATCCGTGCACGTCACCATCAACAGACCTACAAACATATTTATTTAAAAAAACACCATGTACTTTAAAGCATTTAGTATGCAATAAAAGTCAATGTAATCAGCATACCTCCATCATGAACTGCCTGCAAGGCAGCATCTAAAAACATAGTTGGACTTCCGTAAGGATCAATATCAACGATATTAAATCGTTCACCATACTTGCGATGCTTGTACATATATAGCCTAAATTAAAGTAAATTATGATGACAATTGCATCGCAAAGTGGTTCTACACAAAACCAACGCCTGTGAAATATTGCAGGAGGTTTTGAATGACTTACGCAGCATCCTCCTCATTTGCAACCACCATATGGTCCACTTTATTGTATTTAATATTACGAGAAATTGACTCCACAGCCTGTGAAGATGCATCATTTGCCACAATATGTTTCACTCCTGGTATTTCCAAAGCATATCTTACTGAACGCAAGCCAGATGCAGCTAAGGCTTCCAGAATTGTTATGCCATCCTAAAAAGAATTTTTCATCAATGAATGTACAATCTTCAATGAACTAAAATTTGGAAACCCAAAAACTTCTTGGTGTAAGAGCATTATAAATCTATAGATAAGTTGCACGAGCACAGCTGCTTTGCAGGCACATTAGTTCATGCAATATTTTATTTCCAACTTTCAGTTTTTAACATTCAAACCTCCATATGACATGATCACTGCTTCCATGGTAACAGTTGAAGTCAACATGGCTGAACACAGCAATGGTTGTAACGCGAGTTCTGGATGACCATTATTGGCCAGCACTGAAGCGGCGCTAATGTCATATTCGAATCAGAGAAACTTTTAATTTTATACTTGCTACCAATGAGACAAAACTGTGAGATAATAGTTCCACTTTTAGCCCACTTTCTAACAAAAATACAGAAATGTGCCTGCCAATTAACCATGCATCACCTTAGCAGTTCTGTCCTATATCCCTTAGTTTCAAATGGTAAACGATAAACATTTGAAAAATATTTTTCCTCAAAGCACAATTTTAACTTTTATTACATATTAATAATGCAAAATTATTTATGGCAAGAAAAGCGTGAAAAAATATTAAACTTATAAAAATAATAAGCTCTCCGTCGACCAAATGGTGTTAGGAAAAATATATACCACATCATCTTGATTTCTTACAAGGCATGGTTTTCCCGCTTTAGGGACTGCAATAGATTTATCTGCAGCATCATTTTTCTTTTCCGCTTGTAGTTTTAAAAACTCCTTTGCATATTCCCGTATTACTGCTATGCTATAATAAAAAAATAAAGATGGTTAACAATCTAATATTTATATATATCCAAAATTTTTTAAAGTTATTCAATGCTACCTTTTCAGATACAACAAAACGTTGAATTTTTTTCATTATAAAAGTACTTCAAACAAACTATAATGACATTAAACAAGAAGACACAAGTTGCTCGTATATATAACCTGTAAAGTTCACCTGTCCATCTTTTGGGGAATATATTCTACTTGTATTAGTTTAGTTTAGTGAGTAATCATCGCGCTGAGGCCTTATGATGATTTAGGCGGTTGTCACTGAGAAAGACGGAGGTGGGTTGTCATTATGATTTTTGTTGTCGCAAAACAGAGGGGGGCATAGAGCGGTAAGGCGAGACTTGAAAGATGCAAGTGAAGGAGTCTGCGCAACTGCGCAGGGGAGGTGATTCCAGAGTTGGATCGAGCGTGGGAAGAAGGAGAATTTGTAGAAATCATGATTTGGAGAGAAAAGTCAAACTTTGAAGGGATGATCGCGCCGGCCTGAAAAATGAGGGATTAGTAGGAAGCGGCTCTGGTCCAGGATAGTGAGCGAATGATAAATGCTGAAAAGAAGGTGGAGCATGTGCTCTTCTCTCCGAAACAGAGAGGGGGGGAAGGTTTAGATTTTTGAGAGTGGAGGTGATGCACGTGTCCCAAGAGTAGTTTCCTGTGATGTGTCGGGGGGGAGAGTTCACCGGCCACGCCCACAGCCATTTTACATTGGGGCAATGGCAAAATTTCTTGAAGCAATTTTAGCGTAAAGAACACGTCTATTTATAAAATAACAATTGTCCGGGGTCGGAGGACTTCTTCCCCATTACCTTATAGTCTTGGTTAAAAGTGTGAATCACCCACGAATTTTAAAATTTAATTTTAGATAAACTCCGACGCGAGGTGCAAAATGTGCTCACTAGATGGCATTGATGGCGCTGCTCTCGCAATTATAAACAAATTAAATTTTAAAATTTGTGGGCGATTCACACTTTTAACCAAGACTATGAGGTAATGGGGGAGAAGTCCTCCGACCATGGACAATTGTTATTTTATAAAGGTACGTGTTCTTTACGCTAAAATTGCCTCAAGAAATTTTGCCATTGCCCCAATGTAAAATGGCTGTGGGCGTGGCCG
>JAQGBX010005452.1:0-13661 GCA_034698745.1 Megaphyllum sjaelandicum
AATCTCCAGAATGTGTGCAGAAATGGTAATTCAGACAATGGGGAGTCATAGGAACCATGGAGCGCTGAATTTAATGGTGCCCCAAACATTGGGCCCAAAGGTCTCTTAAACGCTCATATCTACAAAGAAAATGTTAATTAGAAATTTGTAGGGCGTCGAAAAATTAGTTTAATGGCTCCATTTTCAACATTTAACTATCGATCGCCACACAACAAATGACTTCTGGGCTTCTTGTGCTTCTTGTGCGACATATATGTCCCCATTGTCTGATTTTTTATTTTTGAACCTATTCTGGAGATTTGGTGGGTGCAAAAGACTTTTTAGCCACGCTGTATAATTTGGTATTGTATCAATATAAACTTTGGAGCATGTTCCCAACACATATACATGTGGAAATGAAATGTATAATACTTAGATATTAAACGTTTTAAATATGATTAAATCAATAGAAATCGACGTTGTATTGGCTCATCTATCTCCGTATATTAAAATTAATACCTGGACTGCTCAACTGGCGGGCATTGGTTTTTTATACCGGCCTTTGTGGACGCACCAATAAGAGACCTTTTGTGACGCGTGAAATGCCCACCAATTAGTTTAATGATAAGCAGGCCTAGCACGAGGGGGCGGGTCTGGACCAACAACGTTGTTGACTCCGTGCACACGAAGTTGACGTTTGATGTCTTTTTCAACATAAAACAAACACAAAAACGAGCGACGATCAATGTGCTCGGGCCGAATCCTGTAGCCACCTTCGGGTACGAAGGTACCCAAATTGGCTCGGCCGATACTTTAATTGATCGCCATTGTTGGCGAAACTAACACGTGACTAACTGCTGGCCTATATTTAGGCCTATGCGCGGGGTCCATTGTAATTATGTTTATTTATTGTACTAGGGTCAACACCGCACCATGCGGTGGCGTGCGAGTTCTTATTATATACGTTTCGTTTTTTCGCATGTATTATTTCCACGACCCAGGTTCAATCAATAAATGGCAATTAGGGGTCATATAAACACGAATATCCGCAGCGATCTTTGAGGCACGGTGTATCGACGAGAGGTAGAGAGAGGGGGTATTGTCATAAAAAAATTCAAATTTCTCCCTTCGGCACTTTACAATAGTGCCGAAAATGCCCTTTCACTCGAATACTTTGTAAGTAGGCCGTTGATATAACTGCTACTGGAGGTGTCAGAAAAGGAAATGAGGATGCGCATGTTTGGAGCAGCTGCCTTTCTGGCCCGCGGTCAAGCGCACCTTGAGAAAAAGGGGTCAGAGTTAAAGAATTTTATTTCCAAGACTCTCATAATCTTGCTGGAATTTTCTTTTCAAATTTGACGATATTGAAAGATTTTTGAAAATCATCATCATGCGGGGTTTTTTTTTCCCCCTCAACGTAGTAAATTTTTAATAATTGTTTGTTTGTAATTTTTTGTTCGTGAATCTCTGGGAATATGAGTCGAATCTCGTTAAGACGAATCTTATGGGACGTCAGAATTTGTTCGTTTAAGCTGTAATTCGCTTAATCAGAAGTCGATGATGCTTTCAACGATAAAAACTAAAATTTTATCAAAGTTTTAATGAAATCTTATCCCATACTGTATATGAATGGGAAGGTGCTGCAACTTTTGTGAAGAGAGGACTAGTTGTAGAACGGTTTTCATTCATATTGTGAATAAAGTTCATTTTAACGTAACATTGCGCGAATTCTCGGTAACTCGAAAATTCATTCGTTTTTGTCGAAAATTTGTAATATCCGAACTCGGAATTTGTCTCAAGCGAATAAATTAATGTTATTATTCGTCCATACCCTAGGACGAGGATTGGAAATGAGTTCTTATCAGAAATTCGTATAAAGCGAGTTCTTCGTGTGCTTTCACTGTTTAGTCTGTTTAAGTTGTTGTTTATACCGTTACGGTAAGTTTACCGAGCTAAAGCGCAAGCGCCATAGTTAAGTCTTAACACTCTTGAAATGAAATTCTTTGAAAATAGCTGCTGGGTAATCTCATGAAGCGAAAATATTTCGGGCTAGGACGTGTTTTGTGATTATACATGCACATGTACAGTAATTAGCCAACATCCGACTGATTTTCGAGTAATAGCACGGTTGTTTTAACGTACTTCAAGTTGTTAATTCATTTGTCCTACAGTAAGTGAAAAGGCAAAACTATGATATATGGGCACACACGCGCAATTATGATGTACATGTAGCTAATTTTTACCGCGCTACTGGGGGCTGCGAAAAGAGGTTCCATCCGTGAGCAAGTGATGATTGGGGGTCAAAGATCAGCTTCTTAAAAGATGCATTTTCTGTGTCTGGAAGCAGCATGGCGTCGCTGAGAAAGCGTTTTTAAAAAAGGTCATATCGTACTGTACTACGAAATTTGATTCCTGTTATTCTGAGTAGAAGATGAGAAGGCGAGGGCTGAGTTAGATGGAGAAGGGAGAGAGGTCGCTAGGGTCGACTGGTTGGAACAGAGGGTGAAAATCCAACGAAAAAAATTTTCATCTTCATCTTTGAAACTTGTCTGGTTTCCATGTGTGCCAGAGAAAACCGTGCACTAACGCCCTCATTAAAATTGACGGCAGGAAAGAGAAACAAACCGGTGAGCGTTTCATCACAGGGTTTCATTTTGGAAAGCATTACGGTCAAGGCCACCTGTGGTCAAGGTGGTTCGAGAACTTTTAAAGAATACTGTGCGATGAACCAAAATAAGCAGCAATTTTGGCGAAGCTTGGAGCACCGAGGGTCACGCAAAAATATTTTATGCATGCATTGCTAAAGTAATTGCAGTCCATTTGTGAAACCCATCCAGCGACATCTTTACATGTACAGTATGACAATAGCACGTGTAGAATAAAATGGCGTCGGGATCTGGTCAGTTTTCCTAGGTCTCGCTATAGACATTCAAGATTTGCTATGGATTATAATATCCCTTTCACATACCAGTGCCATCTATGATTATGCATGATTTATATAAAGATGGATACCAATTATTGTGATTATTCAAGGGATCAATCCACGATAAAGCTGCATCAAGAATCGCTGGGTCATAAAACGTGCACATTACCGGTTGAGGGTTATAAGATTATCTCATTATGCGTATATGCAAATATTCCTAAATCCGAAACATATAGTCACAAGCATTCCGGGCAAAGGGATACAGTATACCTGTGCATGTAATTTCATGTGTTAATTGTAAAGTGTTTATGGCTGCGTTCACGTTGGACTTGTTTACCAGTCGCTTGCCACTGGAAAACCCACTACAAGGTGAGGCATAAGTCTGTGAAGTCTTGTTGCGCCTCCTGCCTGCAATAGTGCCGATCGAACAGACTTATGTCGCACCTTGTAGTTGGTTTTCCAGTGGCAAGCGACTGGAAAACAAGTCCAACGTGAACGCAGCCTGAAGTTCGAGACTTTTTGATTTTCCCCTATCTCCATTTTAAATTATTTTTATTTTACTGCATTTATTAAAAAAATATAAATTGTTAAACTTAACAAGCAATTATTGCACAGTATGTGCAAACAAAACGATCTCAATATTGGAATCGCAGATTTATTAAATTTATTTATGGAAAGACCTTTTTCTGCTAAGTAAATACAAGATATACAAAACCTGTTAAGAGTGACCACAAAAAATGCAATATTGGTCACTGTACACAGGTGTTCACTATACAAAGAATGCCTGACTTATATTAAAATGAACATGCACCTTGTACATGTAGACAGTATACATGTAGTAAAACACCACAAAACCAAAAAAGTACAGAATTATCATGGCCATGTGCATTTGCAGTATATTTATTGCCTTATTACACATTAGGCTTTTTTTAAAGAAAAAATGATCAAGTTTTCCTTTTTTTTAAAAATGCTTTTTGCTTCATGTGATCATGTTTTCAATGATTTTTTAGATCTGAATAACATGATTGGCTGAATTATTGAGAACCACTGGGGTTAAAGCAGGATGTAAGGTGACTCATCTGTTATCTGGTCATTTTCTATGGAACATAAGAGAAAAAGAAAGTTGGCAAAAAGAACACACTGGTCACTGTACACAATAAACAGGTGGTCACTATTCAGGGAATTTTTATGAAGGAAATGTACACTAGAAAAAAAGCCCAATAAAAAGTGGTCAACATAAACAAGTGGTCACTTTTCCAGGTTTTGCTGTATAGCAGCCTATAGGTACAATAAATTGCAATAAATTGATCTATAGTGTAAATTTTTTATTTTCAATAGGGGGATTGAACCCACTAACTAACGCCCCCCCCCTCCCTTCCTCCTTACTTACGTCTATGATAAGATGTCAGGGATACATGAAAAGATACGTGACTGGTAATATTTAGTGTTAATTGGATTTACTCAGTTTTTTGATCGTTGTTTAACGGGACACTTCATTGTGTTCATTTTTCTTAATTATTTCAGTTCTTTGAGGTCGAATGACGTCAAAAGTTATTTTGTAACATCTAGTACAAGCATCTTTCTCTAATTATTTATAATGCCACTTCCCGTGTCTATACAAATGTTTAACAGCTCATTTAGTTGAGACTTGTCACATCGCATTCTTCATTATTTTTTGCGTGTTTTGGAAGATACCTGTAAAATCTGCATATCTCGACACGAGTTTTCTAGTTTGGACATTGGCCAGCTAAATTGACCGGTGCTATCGCGCCTATCCATCATGTCTTCACTCTCAAACAGCTTTAATGTTGATGGGGATTTGGCAAACGATATGCTCGGCGTCCACAGAGATTAACCGGACGTTCAAATGAAGAGGAATTCGTATTAATAATTCATAACTTTTTAAAACTGTTTAACCCGATGGGAACGTCGATACATTTTTTTTTGCAGCGGCTTTGTATCGTGTTTTTTTTGTCCCGTTCATAATGGCCGTTTTCGCGTGGGGATTAATGGGTTGAAAAGTTGGGAGTGGTAAAAATGTCTCCGATGAAAAACGATACACCTTCTGTAGGACCGATGACCATTCTTGGCCGTACCCTGAATATGTAATCCCTATTTTTTTGTGGATTGCATGGGGATGTCACGCATGTTACTCTCTCCCAAACCAAGATTTGAGACTTGTTATTGTAATCACTTTCGACAGCATGGGACTCCGTCACGTGAATCTCTTTGTATCGGACACTTATTCAACCGATGAATATAGCCTGTGGACTTAACTGTCGGATCACGTCGGAAGATGATGGACTTGATGCTAAAAATAATTCAGTAATTGTAATCTGATAGGGTTATTCATATTTAAATAGATTACGTAAGAAATGCCGTCAGTTTAAGCTTATGGGGCGATAGACTACATGCATGTGCGTTTATAGGCACATAACTAGAAGCACCGTTACCCAATCTGCTCAATGTTGGTCTTTAAAGCATTATATATTATCAGAATTTAAGAGGATCAACACAACGCATTTCTTTATCATCCGATTCACAAACCGCGGGGAATTTAATTTTCTGTACGGCGATATTTCGAAAACTTGGGATACTATACTAGAAAAGTGAGTAAATCTATCAGTCATTTATATTTGTTTATGTTTATAAGAAAATGTAATAAATCCGATTAGGAAATTTCGACAACTACATTTAGATAGTATGTATTAAATATAAGTGGAAAATAACCATTTCCTAACACTGAATAAAGTTAGTGCCTCGGTGTTTACGTTAATTAACAGTTCATATGTAGCCTATGAAACAAAAATCATGGTAGGTAATGATTTACAAAAAACAGCATATTGATAACACAATTGCGATTTTTGTATCGGGCAACATGGTAAATAACTGCTGAGCTGTATCTCGACCATATGAGTCCAGCATAAATCCTACATGTACATGTATAGACTATAGAGGCATAGAGGCAAAACAATTATTTGCTTTTAGCAGGCATTATTTTGTGTAGTATACTTGGAAACAATGTTGATGTCTAATATAGATAACGAAAAATTAGGACCCCTCAACGGCGGGCACGCACTTGAAACAATGGGAGCAAATGTGGCATTTTCACTTAAAACGCGCAGCTGTTTTCATCATATGGTCTTTTTTAACTCGCGGCAAGGACAGTGCTCGTCCGTTTTGAGACCTGCTTTAGACCAGGGGCAATTAGAGTCCTATCTGCGATCATTACAGAAATAACGCGACTTTTAAAAATGTCGAATATCGCTAAAGATACCGCTAATATAATGCAATATTGCGCCATTGTTCCTCCCGTCAACGTTATCAGCGCCTCCTAAAGGAAATCAAAGAAAAACGAGGGGATCTGGAAATAGTCAAGTATCGGCAGACGGCAATGTAAAGAAACAGGTCAGGTACTTAAAAAAGAGCATGTTGCCTATCTATTTCTTGGTCTTGTCTTTCAAGTGCTCGAACAGCCCCCACTACTCGAGTGACAACAGACGACCCAACAACATACTTTGAACATTATTATTATACGTTGAACGTATATAGCATGAGGCAGTCCGCCATTTTCTCCCCCCTCTTATATCACTCGTATTTTTTGCCCTTGTACAAATCGTGTAATGTTTCTCGAAGCACGATTTAGAAACCAGACAAATGTCGATATTTTGGTGTAAATGGAAAGTCTTTTTAAGTGTTTGGGTGTAATTTGGGGTTTGAATCCGAGCGACCCTTCCCTTCGTCAGTATACACGGGTTTTGATCTACGGTTTGAACTTTGCTTTCGTGAAACCATTAATTTTGACGTTAAAACGAAGACATTTCTTTTTCTTGTTCGCGATTTTTAAAATGTACTCTTTGATGTTTCGCAGTTCCAATCGTGCGGTATTAATGCATCGCTCGGAAGCAAGAGCGAGATAATTACCTTATTTTAAAAATGATATTCAAATGTTTGAGTTCATCCAAGTTGTAACTCGTATATGTGAACCTGTTCAATTCAATTCAACTAAGCCCCCTACTATCAGTAAATGAATACCATGTGGTAGGGGATGTGATCCATTAACCCAAATTATTTGGTAGTTTCCACCACATTAGTATGGTCCTCAACATCATTGCAAAATTGAATTTCGTGGCTATCCTTTGGAAGCCGAATTAAGACTGGTACACACCGAGGGAACTTAAACTGAAACATGGTTTCCGAACCGACGTGAGTTAATCGGCTTTCGGAATTGTGAGTTTCCAATTTCGGAAACAAAGTTTCCTTGGTGTACCGCGGTATTTGAAAAATCTTGAAAATCTAGGAAGCAAGTATACACTACTGTATATGACATTTTAATTTTCACTTTAGTTAGAGGCAATGTTGGCAAGGGGAGGGAGAGGGGTATGACCAACTCGGACGTCTACTTAAGAAAATGCCCAATAAAATCAGCTCCCAAATTAAAATGAAAATATAGCGCAATATCGTACAGGTGGGTTATACTGTAGATCGCAAAAGTCAGTAAACAGGGTATACACCATTTCTGGGTAAGTCAGAGAGCTTAAACGCTCAGGGTCCATTTGCAAACTTTGAAGCTTTCTTAGTACTCATTTGCAACATTTTCATTTTTCTCGAACATAAACTTACGAAATATTCAACCTTTTCCGATGACATCTTTACAAATTTTTCCACGTTTTCCCGAGGACTAATTTGCAACATTTTCCTCAAGTGCAAATCTTTAACATTTTCAACTGTTTTCGAGTACAGATTTGTAAAATTGTAAACAGTTTCCGAGGAGAAACTTGCAAAATTTCCAACAGATTCTGAGGACAAATTCCAAAATTCTCAATCCTTTTCAGAATACAATATTTACGTATTCCGAGTAGAAATTTGCAAAACTTTGAAAAATTTTCCGAATACAATTTTTTTTCCAAAGTTTCGGACGTGACCGGGTTGTCCGAATGGGGTGGGGGGAATCCTGATTGACCGAACAGAATGCGGACTGTATGGTGTAATGACTGTAATCGGTCTTATTCGGAAAGCACACCATCTGACGACCGATCGTCATATGTTTCCAAGGATTTGCGTTGGGCGTTTGGCTTGTGAAGGGTACGTACACGTACGGTATGTGTGTAAATGACAGTCTTTATACGTAAGCGTACTATTTAGCTCTACTGATATACAGTATACTAGAACGCTCAGTAGTACTTGTAGTGCTAGCAAAACAGCGCTATTTTCACGCACTTCATCAATCTGGGATGTCATCCGATGTGCCCCAAAGGTAGCGGCTCGATATTCCGAAAGTGATTTTGCAGACAAAATACTTGGCGAATGTTCGAGGTTCCACACCGAACGAGGTATAGTGACGTGCACGTGTTTCTAATCACCCGGGGATTTCGTTTTCCCACTTTTAACAAACGGTTTTTCGATGACATTCAAGAATGTGGCAGTGCCGAGGGAATAATAAGCGAAAATGGCCGTGTCAGAGAAATTGGCCATCCATCATGGCGGACACCCGTCGGCCCAAAACCCAGAGGTGGTGGGAGAGGAGTGACCAACCGCGAGCACCGAAGCCACGACGCTGGACACATGGCTAGCCCATGATCCATTTCCCACATTTTCACTTCCTCTTCCCATCTTGGCTCATCCAGATGGTCGCCAGCCAAGTAGAGGTGTCTGCTCGCAGGTTTTTGAGGTGGACGAAGAGGAAATAAAAATCCGAGCGCATTACCATTGCCATAAACATGGTGGAGGGTGTGGTTCGTTCCAACTTCCAGATATCCTGTCTTGCAAGAAGACGAGAAAGCATCGTGGCACTTACGTACTTTCTACGCCATGGGTCAAGCTGTATAATCTTATCGATGACGCCCTCACGAGCGCCGTAGTACGACAGGCATTCCTGGACGTACTACATTCTCTCGTAATGAAACCATTTACAGAATCGTCGGATTCCGAGCCCCCCATGGGAGGATATTTACTGCTTCGTAACACCCGCGTAAAGGGATATTGTCTCTCGAGAAACGTCTTCTCGAGACGTGGTTCAAAAAAGACACACGCGGCGCAAATTATGGTCGCCAGAGAACAACTCGGCTTTAGGGTGGAGTGGACAAACCCCCTTTTGAGTTATTCACTTCGGTGCAATTTGGGCGGAGGATCTCTTCTCTTGTCACTCTTATCGTGTTTCATTATGCTTTCTTTTTTAACTTTTTTTAGTCATGCTAGACTCGGAGATAGAATGCCCAGTGGCGCCCTTGCAACGTGTCTATTGCTCGTTATGGTGACGTTGGTAAAATGGCGCGTGATTGAAAAATCCATACAGTAGATGCTTCGTAGGAAATCCGCAGGTGCTATTATGTTATACAGTAAGTGCATGTAAAGTATTCTATGGCAAAGGGTTCATCATAGATGGCGCTTGAATGTTGCGCTCAGGGGAGAAAATAGTGGCTTATCATTTGTGCAAACCTTGCTGCTATGTCGCGTCATTCCAAGAAACGCTGAAAGCTGGAACATGACTAGACCTACATGTATGAAATAAATGTACATGTAGTTATATTCACTTATACCATGGTGAATTTTCTCTTAGAAAATTGTCGCGGGCCCTTTTTCAGAAAAGTATGCAGTGTAGGCCTACAACCGTATGTACTGTATCATGTAGTCAGCCAGGACACCCTTAGTATACATTTAGCTTAATTCTTATACAATTGTACTTTGCATGCCGTATAAAGCTTATTTTTTAGATTTTATTTTTATGATTATTTTTTAGATTTTCGCTTGCATTCACTATATTAGCCGATAGTTGTTATTGGCCGATAGTTGTCGCACAGATTTTGGATTTTTTAAAAAAAAACATCTACATTGTCCATGTATACGTATAGCGCACATCTGTTCGAAAATTCCTCTTTTCGCTGCTTAATTTTTATCTAATTTACTTACGTGACTAAACGACTGCCAAAGTACGATTCGTAAAGCTTCTGTCTGAGTTCCGTTACTATGACGAAATTGGATAGTCGCCGCAATGTTACAAGATCGCAGCGCGACGATTGCGTTTTCGAGGACGAATTAGGGTGACTCGAAGTATTTAAGAATCTATAAGCTCAAAAAATGTTCAGAATTATAAATTTTGTAACTGAATTTAATGTTTTAATGAAGTGATGAAGCCAGAGTCGTTCAATTACTTTTAGGGCGTCGGATTGACGCTCGTGGTCTGCAGTGTGTGGTTTTTTTTGTTACATATTTTCGCCGAGTTCGGAAGCGTCGCAGACGCGATTCAATTTAATGAGCTGAATTTTAATGAAACGAAGGCATCTAAGCAATGTTGGTGCAACGTGTTGTTTCTTCCCAGCCATTAATCACTCGTCTGCCACGAGACGGCGTAAGTGCAGTGACAAACCTCCGAATTAAAATTCCTCACAGACGATTTATAAATCGTTTGAGGTTTAACTACATAAATCCTTCTTTAAGGCCATTATTTTTGTTCAGCGAATTTTACCATGCATGAACGTTGTCATGACACCAACATAAAATCTTCGAGGTTTAAAAATAATGGGAAGTGTATGCATAGTATGATTATTCGGTTAACTGGCAATTCCCTGTTGACTGATTTTTCGGGCTGATCGTCACATATCATATACATGTATATGTGCATGTACTGTAGTTATATGGTAAGCCCAATCCGCAATAATAACGGAACGCTAATTAACATGGGTCTGTGGGTATTGTGTCATTCCTCGGGTAAAAACTGCATTGCACGTTTCATAACGCTTACATTAAAATCATGTAATACTGGAACGAAATGTTCGGTAACAGAAAACCATTAAATTGACAAACTTAACAACAAAATTGACAACTTAGATGCAACTTTAGGAATAACTGCAGGATATATGCCAATATTATGTTGTCAAAAATGCGTTGTACTACAAAAGAAATCATCGTATATTGAATCACTGTCAATCATTCCGAATCTGAATATACATGTACATGTATTATAGGATTATAATGTAGCTATGAATAAAAAACCGAATTAAAGATCGTCAATAAATTACTTTAATGTTTCACAGAGATTTAAACACATCATTATTACTCATCAGCTCAATTATATAATACACTGTATCTATATATATATAAATAGAAAACGACGCCATCGCGGCTGGCTCTCTGGCTGGCTTTGTTTGTGGCATGAATATGATTGGCCACTCATCTCACACCCCCCAGGAGCGTGGACTCCGTGGGGAAATTCCAAGGCCATAAATCTTTTTTAATTTTCACCGGGCCATAAAACTGCCAAACAACTTTCCCGCTAAATGTAACTCCTAATCGCATAAAAGGAGTTAGAAAATCAAAAACAATTTTTACCCGGGCAAGGCCGGGTTTTACCGCTAGTATTTTTTTGTGGGAAAGTGTATATATTGTATAAGCGTTAGTGATGTCGTATAACGGTGGAACGAAAGTCTGATGTGCTTTTGATGCAATACTATAGAAGTATGTGTACATGAATATAATTCGAAAAAATGGCCACTTTAGTTAATCTCAACTCATAAATTTGAGATTTTTAGCCCATAAACATTTTCCAGGCACCTTTGGTTCCAAACGTCGGCAGAATGGAAAATGGTATTAAATTTTCAATTAGTTGTGCTCCGATATTGTATATTTTATAGCCGTTATTTATAATGCGGTGGGAAGGATGGGATTTTTTAGTTCTGAAGAGGGGTGATCATTAATTTATCATACGGGTATACATGTCCAACATGCAGAGTATACTGACCGAAGTCCATCCCGATTCGTGACTTCTCGCGGACATATACGAGCCGTAAAACCTAGTAGAACCGACGACAATCATCAGTTTAAATTCTGAAAAGTTCATAAATCATGGCAACTTCTTCATTATTTAGCCTCTTGAACGGACTTATTGTCTTTCTGAATTTGTTTCCTCGGCTTTCATATTACTCACTGGGTCAAAGGGATACCGACCATTGTTATAAGGCTGCCTGCCCCTGACTCGGGCCATATTTCTCTTTTTTGTCGCTTTAAGACAAATAAAATTGCATTGAAAATTCAAGGAGCTATTCTGTGAAAATGATTAGTCCATAAACAAGATGAAGCTACTGCCCCAAAAGATAAATGCTCGCGTCTACATTTTTCTTATAGAAGCGCCTGTTGTTGTTATGTTCCTGCAATATCTCTGATACGTGTTTCAGTAAATTTGGCACCAGAGGGCCCTCATTTTCCTGCTGTACAAAGGTCATTTTAAAACGCCCGAGCGATAAAATAAAAAGTCATTTTTCTTCAAAGCTTTACCTCCATCTGCATTTATGTTTAATTGTTGCAGAAGCCAAGTGGCGCCACCGGTCGTAATGATGAGCGCTTTTTCAGTCGCCAGTTGCTCACGATGCGAGCATTTTTTCAGATAACACATGAATTTAATATTCTATATACTAGAATGTTTGTTAACGACGCGAATCGGTGGCGTCCTCTTTGAGTTTACATTCAAATTAATAAAATGCTGGTTAGGGCCGGCCAATGCCACCGCCATACAATGTCATCATGCATCTATTAAGATATTGATGAAATTTAATTTCTTTGAAAGGATATGCCGTTAATTAAAAATAATTCAATTTAGCGAATCTTTCTTAAAATTAGTTTAATATGCTCGGATTATTAATACATACGGTACATGTATTATGATTAATTAATACATGTGTCCATAGTTTACTTACCTTTGATTTAAGAGTGCCACTAGTAATCTTCTCATAGCCCTCTTTTACTTATTTTTATAACTGTGTTCATGAAGTTCTAAAAATTCATTCGACACGTATACAACCAATGTCAATTTGTTCCTATAAAATTCAGAAAGTTCAACATGAGACAATTTATTCCACGTTTGTTTTAAAATTTACGTATAGGATTTACTTATTCCCTTAATCTTTAAAACTACAGTATGCGGTGTATCTAAGTTAAGGAAAAACACATTCTTTGCTAAATTTATAATGCCCTATAATCTGGACCAGCCTTCTTGGCTTCGGTGGTCGTTGTGAATTGGCTCAAAGAAATGAAATGGTCATCATTCTAGTAACTCTAGTTAGAATCATCGTGGTTTTTGGGGGACTCCGAAATCTCGGGAGGGTCATTGTGGACTGCCATTTGCACGGCTGTCCCACGTTGTGTCCCATGCATCAATATCTGGGTGGGCCTAGCTCCTCCCAGATGCGTACCATCCACGGGCTACCTCTTTCAATTTCACCTCGTGGGTCAAGGTGGCAAATCAATTTGTCACTGCTTTCACTTGGCCTGTATCCGAGTCAAGAGACCCTTAATTTTTGACGGGGGAAATGTGAACGAACGACCGAGGCACGAAAAGCTAGGGTTCTGCGGTTAGGGGTTGCACATCGTACTCGCGTAGGGCTATATACCACGAAGTGACGTATCGGACCTGATGGAAATTTGCATGGATGCGGGCAAAAGTTTCACTCCTACGACAATAATTAGGTTGCTACCGTGAATTGGAAAATATCATTAAACTTATTCGAAATTATTACCAAGATCAAATGGCGCGTTATTACAGTCCAAAAACGTTCGGTGTATATAGGCTGTTGAGTTTTTCCAAGGTTCTCAAAAATTCCATCGTTCATTTAATTGGTCTCATCTTCATTTGGTTTGGTGTAGAACGAATTAAATATTTTACGAGTCTAAATGGCGAATTCGACTCACCTAAAAAGTGTACACCGGGTGTAGCTACAAGGTGAGGCATAAGTCTGTAAAGTCTTCTTGCGCCTGCTGCCTGCAATAG
>JAQGBX010005453.1:0-13660 GCA_034698745.1 Megaphyllum sjaelandicum
CTACAGTGATTGTTAGGCATGAAGATATGTGAGACAAGATGTGAATTGGAAGGTTGATTGAAACGTGTAAACAATCCTATAGATAATTTTTCTCGTCTCACCCTTAAGGATTCCCAATTTAAAGAGTGAAGCATTATCTATAGAAGCAAATCTATAAACCCGAAATATAGGAAATTCTCATGAAATATAGAAGTTATATAATTATTTTTTGAAGACGTCGTACATTGTAATATAGCAACTCTGAAATCTGTCTAGTAGCTTCAGTCTTCCGATATTAAACAGTTTATGATCGTCTCAAATAACAGTATGATACAGGGTGGCTCAAATGGTGATGATATGGCACGCCAGCCTGTAATTTTCTATTTTATGCTCCATTAAACTCTGCCCATTTGGATCTTATTTGGTTCAGACCTGATGTCATATTTCTATCAGCGTAGGTGTAATGGATCTGTTGTATTTTGCATATATACGAGCAGGATTTGTGGAAATTTTAAGCAGATTGTTTGGGTCCTACACGGAGGTTTAGCTATCGTATTATGTTGATTTGCATGTTATTGGCAATTGCCTACGGTGCGCTGCAGATGCACCAAATTTCAATTAAGTTTTGCTAAAGCTGCGGGATTTTTGGCTAGCCGAGTTAATAAAAAATGTTTGTTTTATACCGCATCTACAGTGTATACTAGCTTGCGAAACTAAATCGAAATTCTAGTTTGCTATCTCGAAATAATCCTACGTACATGTATGCTGAACAGCAGCTTGAGACTAAAATTGGGCTACGTATGATAACCGGGAATGAGTTTAAAATGAAACGGTATAGTTTAACAATAATTGGGGAAAACTTCCCTAAGTATTTTTTTACTAAACATTTGCTCGTGAATTTTACCTTTTTTCCGGACATGCTAGCATTTCACACACCCGATATTCGGTGAAACCTCATTAAGATGGATGTCCGATAGTACGAACTCATTTCCAATCCCTGTTCTAAGCTAAACGAGCGAATAATGTTAATTTCTTCGTTTAAGACGAATTCAGAATTCTGATATTAAAAATTTTCGGCTCAAAACGAATGAATTTTTCGAGTTCCCGAGCATTCGTGCTATATGTTACGTTAAAACGAACCTAGAATGTGAAAAAAGGAACGTTATAACGGGGAATCCGCCGATAAACGCATTGCAGCACCTTTTACTAATCATTTACATGTACGGAGGATAGGATTTCATCCAAAACTTCGATGAATACACCTAGTTCTATTTTGTTGAAATCGTGTTTTGGCTGAATTATGATAATACGAACTACAAATTTTGACTTTGATGAATCCCTAGTTCTTATTGTTGAAATGGTGTTTTGTTTGACGTCTGATAATATGAACTACAAATGTTGACTTCGACAAATCCCTAATTCTTATTTTTGAAATCGTGTTTTGTCTGACTTCTGATAAAACGAACTAAAAATTTTCATTTCGATGAATGCATAATTTTTATTGTTGAAATCGTGTTTTGTCTGACTTCTGATAATACGAACTAAAAATTTTGATTTCGATGAATACATAATTTTTATTGTTGAAATCGTATTTTGTCTGACTTCTGATAATGCGAACTACACATTTTGGCGTCCCTCGAAATTCGTCGTAAAGAGGTTCTACTGTATGAATGAAGTGTCGCGTGTTATAAATCCGAATTTTCCGCAGGTTGACGTGCCATATCCATATTGCATCCTGCAGGATAATATTTTCTTGTTTCGCACTCTTCCGGTTCGTTGGCGTCGCATTTATTTCGTGATGATAACACGCTCGACACGACCAACCTTTCCCTCGGTGAACATGAAAAGATTAACCAGAATGAGAAAAGATAGCCAGATATTAAATTTTAAAAGCGAGGCAGCCTGGGCTAATTCATGCTCTATTAACCGAATAACAACAATTTCTGATTTGGGCCAAATGGCTCGTAGGAGGATTACCATCAAAAGCGAAAGGCCAGTAATCAAATTTACGCCGAGATGCACCATGCTGAAACCGGAAATGCGTCGTTGGTGCGGAATTCCCACTCCATGGTGGACAACGTCTCTTATATGCCCTGCCCCGAGGGAAACAGAATTCGAGTGCAGTGCAAACATCGCAATTTTTTGTCATACCATTAAAATGATACTCTCGAAATGCTTTCAAAATGCTGGGATTTCCCAAACCAGATATATTCAATTCAATTCAATACAGAGAAACCTCATTAAGCAGACGTCATTTTATACGAATTTCTGATATTAAGAACTCATGCCAATCGTAGGGTTTGGACTAATAGTATTAATTTCTTCTGATAATATGAAAACCGGTTTGAACGATGAAATTTTGACATCCCTCGAGATTCGTTCTAACGAGGTTCGATCGTAGTACCATATTTGCTTTTAAGCCTTACGATATGAAACCATTGAAACACTTAAAATATTAAAACACTTAAAATATGAAACTATTAAAATATAAAGTATATGAGGCTATCCAAGAAAGAATTTTCCTAGAAATCTCTTGTGTACAATTTTGGAAAGGTGCTGGAAGGCCCGGCTTTTCCCGGGCTGTACTTATCGATAGCGTCGAAGTAGGTCTATAATGAACGAATCATGACCGCAGCGCCACTATGCTGAAAGCACCCCCATACCATTTAACCAAAGGCGCTTCATGGAAAAACGTTTCTCCCACTAAGCCACCCACATACAAACATACAGTACATCTCTTCTTTATATATATAAATCCTTTTTTGTCATTTAGCTAAAACTCAAACGCAAGATAACGCAAATGTTCGGGAACTTTCAAAATTCATTAGTAATTATAGCTGAAAACTTTCAATATCGGAATTCGGAATCCTGCGTATCATCGCGTCATGCATCATGAACAATTTTTGAAAGTTTTGAAAATTTCTCACTTAGTTCAGGACTTCAAGATCAGTATTCGCTGATCTTGAACACTGATTCGAAGATATTTTTTTGGTTTATATCCCTACGCGTATCTATTTTCTATGCTAATTGCATCGAGCATCGCATCTTGTCTATCCGAGATGCCACCATGTAATTTTACTCTCGGGGATAATTAAATTAATGATGATGGATTTTTTTTATGGATTGTATTGTGTACATATACCCCCTCACGAAGTAGTGTCTTATGTGCGGTTTTTTAGTTGATTTTTTTCTTTCATAGCGAGTACGTTTTTTTTTTTGTTTCCTTCCTTCGCCATATTTGGAGCTTTTCTTTTCTTAATGGAAACTAGCATTAAGAATAGATTTTAGACGGCATTTTCTGCTATCGCTCATAACGAATTTAGATTTTGGTCTGAGATGCTCCTGAAAATCAGTTCATGAGTGATAAATTGAGCGCAATTGATTTTCTTGGCTTTTTCCATCTCACTTAATGAATCACGTTGTCAACCAGCAAATGGAAGTAGATTGCTCCGTGATTGCCACTCTCTTACTTTGTTTCATACACACAATTCCCCTCATACCCCCGCAATTGATTAAATCTCAATATTTTCCCCCAATTAAGCCTTCTTCGCAAAGAGGGTCACTTCCTAATGTGGTCAAACATTAGGAAGCTCGCGGCCATCTTCTCTTTATGCATATTCTATGGCATGCCACATTTTACAAAATAATCCGGACGTTCCAGACATCTGAACTTAAAGGAAAATTGAAAAAAAATAATGCTTATACTAATTTAATGTAGTAATAGAACAGCATGTATACAATTGTATTTGGGAGAAATAATTTGTGTTATGTCAAAGCGTGGATCTGTCTATAAAACGAATTTGAGAGATCGAATGATTAGATATCACAGTGTACACTGTATAAAGAGTTCCAAAATGTATTTACACACTTTTAACAACTGGTATGTATTATTGTACGTATTATTGTACGGGGCTACAGTAATTAAAAAAAGAAAGCCTACGTTACAAAACCGGCAACAATTGCAGATTTTAGAGTATCTATTGAACGAGACTACACACAAATACACCAAAACATTTGAAAACAGACTTTGACGAAACAATGAAGTTATGTCTGTATAGATTCTACAACAAATTAGGGGGGTCTTAAAGTAAAAACTCGGTAGCTTTGTTGTCTTCAGATTTGTAACAAAATGAAAACACCGAAAATTCGTAAATACGTGTAATGTATTATTATATGAAACTAATAATTTCTAGGATGAAAACATTGAATTGCTTTAGGTTTTTCTAACATTCTTATCTCTAAATCTTTATCATTAAGTGGTTGGCGTTGAACTAATTTTATTCTCTTAAAAAAAATCTTGAAAATTCAAGATGGTGCCTATAAGGTTCCCACTATCCTCTGCGCCTACGTCGCTTCTGATTGGTCCGACCGCTGCCCAATTTGGAAAAGTTCGAGTTTTACTCTTTTTTTTCCACTCCCATGGCACAAACATTTTTCTTATTGTGTTTTTTTTTACGATATGCTTTCCGTTGAAAGACTCGCTTTTTCCAGACTGCAAAAACTCTTCTCCAGAAACATATTTCATACAACAATACATATTCAAATTTCATATTAGCGTAGATATATGAAGCGACGTAGAAAACCGTCGTAAGTAGGGGGAAGAAGTATTAAATTATTTGCGGCGAAGGATACGAGTCGCTCTATTTCTGAATGGAAACAAAAACGTATTTGGTATATACGAAAACTTTTTTTTCTACCGAGTATGGCATGTGGTCTGCATTGCGGTTTTTGGTGCTACAATAAGCTTTTCAAATTTATGCTAGCTCTCTCATGAAGCGCAGGTAATTGAATTTTTAGATGTTTTATGTATTAAATTATCAGAAATAAGCAGGGAGCCCTTATTATGCTGGTTTTTAGCTTTCAAAAAAAATTTTTTTTCGTTTTTATTTTTAAAAAGGTCTTTAAAGTTCTTGCCATGGCTGTGTACACTGTACTCGCAGATTTTCTTTATTAATTTCGAGATGCTATAAATACTTATTTTGTGATGAATTCAAAACGAGAAAAGACGAATTAATAATCTGGGATAGTGCCGTAGCATAATGTATTTTAATCGATTTAACGTTTCGTAATCCCCCATTAATATTAATTACTTAATATTCTGAAGGTTCATGAAATCTTTTAATCGTCGATGATTTCGGCAAGATTTTTAATGCGTTGTTTGAAATACAGATTTATTCGAGATACATTATTTCTCCGAACATTTAATAAACGTAACTACACAGTATTGCGCCATATTAAAATGCATTTTTTAGTATTACCCGGTATGCAATATTAAAATGCATTTTTTTAGAAGTTTGCAATGTTAAAATACATTTTTTTTAGTAGTTTGCAATATTAAAATGCATTTTTAAGGTTTTCAGCGATGCTAAAATCTAATCTACATGCAGTATATTGCGCCATATTAAAATGCATTTTTTAGTATTATGCAAGATTAAAAATGCATGTTTTTCAATATATGTATTGTTAAATTGCATTTATTTTGCGGTTACTCTAAATTTCAAAATGTATTTGAAATGCATTTTTGTTCTATACGGTTTTATAAATTTTTATTTAACATCACATCTATACGAATGTTATTTTTGCTCGCATTGTTTTATTATTATCGTTTCCCTGCATCAAATGTTACAGAAAGATACAACAAATTAGATAGGATTCGTAGAAAAATTCTCATTAAACTTGAATGGACATACGCTGACTTTTTTCACCTAAATCTCCGATTAGATAACGAAGAAGTATTTTTTGAAATATCTGTAAAGAAAACACGTTAGATAGCATAAAGCCTCGAGTATGAGGGCTATACGTTCGGAGATAGCAATTTCTCCAAACATTTTCTCTAGCTATCTTATTTCGGGGCGACTTGATTAAATATGAGGCATTTACTTTGGGAATACATTTGTCTTGATGGTCATTATTATAAGTGGGTTTTTTGCGCCGAAAACTTTTCTTCTTGCTTTGGCATGATAAGCTCATGAATAGCATGATAAAGTGGCAGGGATTTGTATCGACTATAGAAGCCTAATGCTAGTCGGGGAAGTGACTACTCGATTGATGCGTATATATTTCTGCGTGTGGTCATCGTGGTAACTGACCCGTAGGGTAGCCCACGGTGTTTACTGTTTAGGCAAAGCATCCATTTTCAATTGAATAATGAAACTAATGGTTTCTTGTCAGCCTTTTTCTTCTTCTTCTGCAATTGATGGGAAATCCTACAAGAATTATGCCTCGGATCATCGCGCCATTCTGGTCAAGATATTTCTGAAATAGTTTTTTCGTCGAAACACTCCCGAAATACATTTTTTTTCCTGGTTTCTCTAGAAACAATGTCTAGACCCAGCGCAGATCGATGTATGGAGCCATTGAAATCCGCTAATCTATGGGACTCCGGGTCGAAATTGTGGAAAATTTGAGCTAAAAAGTTGATCCGTGCGCTCTTTTAACGCCGTGATGAATAGCCCTGGCAACTACTGACCACACAAATACTTCACAAATGCGAAGCTGAGAAATCAATCAAGCGATTTTCGTCTTAGCCGAAGGGAAAATCCCGATTCGAATTGCTTCGCTGCAATTTGTAAAAAGCAGAAATTGGCAGAACTCTCCCCCCCCCCCAAAAAAAACGTAATGATTGCACTGTTCATGGCCGGTAGCACTGCGCCCTCTATGGACCTATAATATTAGCTATTGATAGAATAAGTATATTTTTATTCTCTCTATATGGCTGGAAATAGATGTTTTTATGTAAAGGATTTCAATACTCATTTCCTGTAAGTACATGTATTGTAAAGAAATATATGCGTACATGTACACTTGTGCATGCATGTCATGTATAATGTTGAATTTAGATTTTCCAATTTATTGAATTGAAATCTTGCATTTTTTGTTATGAGGGTGATCCTTAATTCTCATTGAAATATTTTCAAAGATAAATTGTATGCATGTAATTAAATACTTTTAATAACGAAGTATCTTTTTATCTGAAGTTAATCAAGGTAAATAACCTGCAAATGTAAATGTTACGTTATTCAATTTTAAATTTATTTAAGTTTATTTTGCACCTGTTGCTTGGATTGATCCCTAGATGTCGTTGTTTTAAATTGCAATACTGTCTTTCATTAATTTTAAATGAACGCGTCTGCAATTTATGAATCTGAAATTTACAATTCCAAGTTATTTTCCTGTATAATCACTATGAAAACATTTCATGTTATTCTTAAAACTTTATTCGATGAAGCACCCTCGTTAAGACGAATCTCAAGGCACGTCAACATTTTTCACTTAAAACAGTCCTTCGTATTATCACGAGTCAGACAAAACATATTACTTCAACGATAAGAACTGGTTTCATAGAAGTTAGGAAGAAATCTTATCCCACGTATGAATAAAACTGAAACTTTTTTGGTGGAATTACCCGTTATAACGTACCTTTTTCATATTGTCTGAAGTTCGTGTTAAAAGGATGGGAACTTTAAAATTCATTAGTTTGTGCCAGAAATTTGTAACATCCGAATTCGGATTTCGTCATTAAAAGAAAGAAGTTAACGTTATTCGTTTATACCCTAAGACTGAGACAGGTATTGAGTTCGCACTATTTTACTGCATTCAAATGTCTTGAGATTCGCCTTAATGTGAATGACGTCGAATAAAGTTTTAAGAATAAAATGAAATTTTTTATAGTGATTATGCAGGAAAATAACTTGGAATTGTGAATTTCAGATTCATAAATTGCAGACGCGTTCATTGAAAATTTACGAAAGACAGTACATGCATTGCAATTTAAAACAGCGACTTCTAGGGATCAATCCAAGCAACAGGTGCAAAATAAACGTTCAAATAAATTTAAAATTAATTTAATAGGATATTGTGTAACGTAAAATTTACAGTTCCAAGTTATTTACCTTGTATACAGATAAAAAAAACTCCGCTATTGAAAATATTTAACTACATGCTTAAAAATTATCGTCGAAAATATTTCACTGCATTGAAATTTGACCGAATTTCTCATTGGGTGGCTTCACTGGCTAGCTGTTGGTATCCATTATTGTATTGTTTTCTTATTTGTATTCTCCGTGAGTGCAGCGTCTTAATTCCTGGGTGGTGACTGCGCATGGCTTTATTTGTCCGTCTGTTTTTCCTGGGCCCTGTTGGTTGCTTATCTTCGGTTCTCCACTAGGTCATATCCCAGGCAATTATCGTACAAATTACGAGCTTATTTCTGTCAATCTGAGTAAAAGCTCGCAATCCGCAAATGGGAAGCCTGCCTGGACTGCCGAGATACGTAGATTGCAGCAAGGAGAAAAATGCACGCTTTTATTCACTTCGGCAATCTTTTTCTCCATTTCACCAACACGGGATCCGATTAGTGGGCCACCTTGCCCTTTACACCCTGCAAATCCCAAGCGGACCTAACTCCCCCTCCCCCCATTGTTCTTCTTACGACGCTTTTAATGTTTTTAAGACGATTTGACGTTTAATTATTCGTCCAGAACGGGATTTCGCCGCAGTAATAAAATAAACGACTTATATTTGTGTCAAAGCTAATTGGTGGAATCGAAATAGAAAATTGGAAATTCAATTTTATGTCCCTTACAAAAATTCTGATTTTTAAAAACCACTAAGAAATTTTAAAATTGTCTTCTTAAATTTTCGTTAATTTTCGCTAAACTTATTAACACAATCTGTTAGTTTATGAATTTCATTTTTCTTATACTTTGGTAACAACTGCTGGAATACAATCGAACCCTGATAAGTGGAAATTGACCCGGCATTGCCCGGAGTAGTCAAATACGCTGTAGCTTAAACTCTTAGTAGAGAATTTATTGATAAAAAACCTATAAACGAAGCTTTATAACGAATACATGTACATTCAGCAGTAAGATCTAGCAATAGAAGAGAAGAAACAGTTAAATTTACATGTTGATCAACAGGAACATCAATAAAAGTAGTCAGAAATTTCTTCCAAGTTTTTGACCAGCATAATACTGAACAATGTACATGTACTTACAATGCTTGATATAGTACAGTGCCTCCGTAGTATGGAAGACACGATTTTCTTCAATTCTTGTACATTGTAATTCATGCACATGTACACTGTACCGCACTCACTGGTTCCAAATATTTTTATATGCAACAAAGTGGGAATTTTCCCTTTCATGTTGTAAGTAAATGCGCCAGAGTGACTGCTGCCAAAGATTCGTTATAGACTGCAAGGCGTGATTTCCTCTTATCCGGTCTTAAATATACACAAAAGCTGCACATTGGGCCTATAAATTATTGCCATGCACATGGCAGATTTTTTCATTCTATGAGGTTTTCACTTATCAAGTTTTATAAAAGATAGAAAATGTATTAAAAAAGTTCGCGGCTTTGAAATGTTTCGCATTTATCAGGTTTTTTCACTTATCTGGTTTCTACTTATCCAGGGTTAGACTGTACCTGCACTTCGAACATGGCAACTTTTAAGTAAATGTTAAGCTAAATATCAGGATTATTTAATACTAAATTGTCAAAATAATCTGTCATGTACAGTATTTGTTTACGAAAAGGGAAGTTTGATATACTAGTAATATGAACACTATACGTGACAACGAAAATAGTACTGTGTACTGAATCCATTTTCATTTCCATTGTCTATTTTGTGATTTCTGCGAAATGGGAACCCCCATAACTAACCTAGAAATATAAATTATACTGTGTTTTTACCTAGTGATTTCTTTGCTTTTGTTCGTTTATTTACACGCAATTCAACCTAGAATGTAAAATATAATGACATTTTGCATGGACAACGTATTTCCGTATTAACTTATGTTTGAAAAACCTGAATAATTTGACGGAATTTTGAACCTGCCAGGAAATTATGGTAAAAATATAATTGAACTGTTAGGGAATTTCTAAACGGTCTACCAACTTTAACATCGCTGGTATATTTTTTTGATTTCATATTTATTTGGTTTCGTCCACGAGAGCAGTGTCAAAACCAGATTCTGGTATACGAAACCAGATCCATCGTTGGCAGAGTCGGCCATAACCAGACCCTCGAATCCCATCTAGCCTAGATGTAATCCCGACGTGGCCATTGTAAGCGGGGTTTTGGCACTTCCTATATCCATTACCTCGGAGCTACCTTTATTTGTAATAACAGTTGTTGCCTTATGCTTTGTTGCGATCCACCCACTAAATCACCTCACCCCCTCCTATCCATTTCCCCCCTTAGCACTACCACCACCATCATCATCGCTGCAATACTTAGTTGGAAATTTTTCGCAGCAACATATCTTCTTACTTGCCAGCAAAAAAAATCTCTTTCTCGCGCCAATGATGGGGCTACATTGTAGTCTGAGGATGAATGAATCCTCTCAGGATCCACAATGGATGTAGATCCGAGGATCTCGGATTGTACTAGATCCCCTTACACTCCGTAGGCCGTTGTTGCAATTTGAGTTTCTTTCACATCCATCAATTCAGCCCTACTTTTCCTCCTCGTCCAAGATTTTCTTTCTATTTTTCACTTAGGCCTCGGTGCGGAAATGCGAGAATTTCGGACGGGATTTTTATGACGCAGTTTGAAAATTTTGTCCCATTGTAGCTTATAAATCTAACGGAATTGCGCTCCGAGATTTATATTTGATTATTTAACCTTATACTGGCCGCTCGGTCCGACTCCACTTCCACCTGAGTACCGAAATTTGTAAACCCTTTGTAGTCGTAACTGCGTCAAACTATGAGATATAGTATTAACCGACAAATGAGATTTTCGGAAGATGTACGAGATGGCGCGACATAAACCCGCATTACAAGACCGTAAAAAGTCGCTAAGTAAGTTTAAAAGTTCGGGTAGGTCGTTATGTGTTACGACTGAATTTAGTGATTGGGAATTTATCGTTCATCTTAGCAGAAAATTGAGAAATATATGACTTCGGAAAATCATCCAAATGACCAGAAAATGCTCTCCGAATCGATTCCTGATTCTGATTGGGTCAAAAATATTGAAAGTCTTATATTTTGATTATAATGAAAAATAAATGAAATTAACTTGAATTTATAAGACGATGTATGTTATTTATGAATTATATGAATTAAAGGAATTTTACACTTTACGAGATATATATAATGAGAAATGAATGCGTATGTAGGCCTAAAAAATGTTTAAGGTGTATCCTCGTTCTTGACCTAAATAATTGGAATTTCCGAAACTTTTTCAGCTCCCCCTCCCCCCCATTATTCTTCTCGTAAAAAATAAATACAGTAAAACCTGTCAAGAGTGACCACCAAAAAACATGCTATGTTGGTCACTGTACACAGGTGGTCACTATACAAAGATTGTCTGAATTAAATTAAAATAATGAACATGTACACTGCTTTTATACGTAGACTGTAATACACGTAGTAAAAAACCACAAAACCAAAAACGTATAGAATTATCATGTCCAAGGGTTAAAGCAAGATGTAACGTGACTCATCCGTTATCTGGTCACTTTTTAAGGTACATTGGCAATGTAAAAAATGCAATTAGGACAACACACACTGGTCACTGTACACAACAGACAGGTGGTCACGGTCACTATACAGAGAATTTTTATAAAGGAAATGTACACTAGTAAAAACAATACACTAAAAAGTGGTCAACATAAACAGGGGTCACTCTTCCAGGTTTTACTGTATGTACATTTTTCCTCTTATTTGGTTAGATTTTCGAAAGAAACTGTGTAATATGGCCAGATATACACTATGCAATTTTGAAATGGCAGAATATAGGACTTTATAATTCGTTACTCATGTTCTTGGTTGTTGATGTTGTTGGGTTGTGGAGTTCTCACAGAGAACCAAAATTCGTAACAAGCCAGTTGCCTACTTTCTCCGACTAGTGTCGCTGTCAGGTGATAATCCCCTTGTAGCAAAGATGGCGGAAGTTTGATGTTCACGTCGAATTTTCCATCTCGAACTTCGTATTTGCCCTGAAAAAATATTATCAAATTTATTATTATCATCTTGCACGTCACTATATATTGTATGACAATCAGTTGATTTCAACTTGGAAAAAAAACACGGTGGCGCCATCCATCGTCAATTTTGTTTTAAATAGATTCGACTTTCGACGCATACTGTACGGCGTGTTGCGGGGTGCGTCTAAAATCGTTTTTCTAGATTATTTAGTTAAATATTTGATAAAAATATGAGGTGAAATTGTAACACTTTTTGCCCCATTTTTAAACGTAATTAGATAAACTATTCAAAAAAGAATTGGAAAATTGGTAATCTAATTTAATATTTAATTTTGGGAAAATGACCGTCTGTTTCACCCTGTATTCTGCGATATACAGGGTGTACCACAAGGCTCGTTTAAAGTGAATTGTTTTCCTGTAAACACTGCAATTGTTAAAAAAAATGAATTACAGTAAAACCTGTTAAGAGTGACCACCAAATAAATGCAATGTTGGTCACTATACAAAGAATTTTTATGAAGGAAATTAATGTACACTATAAAAACAAGACACTAAAAAGTGGTCAACATAAACAAGTGATCACTTTTAAAGGTTTTACTGTGCTTTAAAAAATCATACTTATCTTTTAAATTTAATAAAGCTGCTTCAACTAAGATATTTCATCAAAGCAAAATTATTTTCACATTGCTATTTTTATAATAAACAAATTTACTCATTAATAATATCACATTTTTCAGTTATTTCTTAATTTTTTTTTCGGATTATTTGATTTATTCGATTTATTCGATTATTCGAAACACCGCACTTCTTAAGATTTACGGATAATCGAGTCTCTGACGTGCAATATTTAGCAAAATTGACTTTTGACCGACCTTGAAAATTTCACTTGACGCACCCTGTACTAGCGACATACAGGGTGCACCAAAAGTTAATTTTTGATTTAAAAATAAATAATTACATTCGCATCCTCGTCTACTTACGAAATTGAATGGACAATGGCATCCTATGTTGTTTTCCATGAGAGCGGGTGGACAGGGCAGCGTGTCCGGTATGGTTTCGGCCAGATGACCACACACGTCATCGTACTTGCACGTACCCCAACCATTGACGCAAGGGACAGTGTACCAACCACTGCCCATCTTTTTCTCGAATTTTATGCTGGCCTAATGCAAATGAAATTTTCTCACAGAATGCAGCTTTTATGAATTACATGTACATACTTTTTATGAATGAAACACGTCCCACATTACATCTTTCTGAATGAAACATTATCTCAGAATACGATTTTATAGATGAAATATCATTCTGAAAAACGTTCTACGACTTTGACACATCCCACTTTCTAAATGAATACAACTTTGAAAAGTTAATACATGTATTGTGCATTAAAAACTTACAAAAATAGATATTTCAGATTGAAAGAAGTTGTTTCTAAACAACTTTTTTTAATGAATTATTATCTTGAAAAACATTTCTACATTTTAAGCACTTTCCCAAATACATATTTCCAAACTATACATGTGTATCAAATATGAATTATTCTGAATGAAAGTAACAGTAAAATACAATTTTCTGGATTAATTGTATCTTAAAACATTACTAAAATTTAATAACGTCCCAAAATAAATCTTTCTGAATCAAACTTATATTGAAAAAAGTTTTTAAATATTTTTTATTATTGAAATATTATCTTGAAAATATTTCTTTGTAAACAAGTCCCTAAATGCGTCTTTCTGAATGAAACT
>JAQGBX010005454.1:0-13660 GCA_034698745.1 Megaphyllum sjaelandicum
TATACACATTGCACTAGAGCATAGGATTCCGCTGTTCCTTGTTATAATTTTAAACCTGGGAAAATATGAGTGGTGGTTTAGCACCTAGTAAAAGCACAGTTTACGTGGCAAATCTTCCATTTACGTTTACCAACAATGATCTTCACAAAATCTTTGAGATGTATGGACAAGTGGTCAAGTAAGTAGGCGGCTACAGTATACATTCATTACCCTTAGGCTTGAGTGTCATGTACATGCCCCATGTCTAAAATGAGCTTGTAACATATTTTGACAACAGAATTACCGTCGTTAAAGACAAGCAAACGCGGCAAAGCAAGGGAGTTGCTTTTGTGTTATACTTAAACAGAGAATCTGCTTTTGCGGCTGTGCGAGCAATTCACAACAAAGAGGTGAGGTAGAAACCTAGGGTTGATCCTTCTGTATGTAGCCTGTTATATAGATTGATATTTATATTCATTTTAGATGTTTGGAAGACGACTGAAATGTAGCATAGCGGTTGATAATGGACGGGCATCTGAATTCATACGGCGCAAGAATTACGTTGATAAATCCAGATGCTACGAATGTGGGGTAAGCGTAAATGTTGAAATAGTCTCCTCTAAATGACAGTTTTGAATGTGAAGAATAATGTTGGCAGTTGTAGATAATTGGCAAGTTAGTATAAACAAGATACTAATGCCTTACTTATAACTACACAGCCACTTTATTGCAGTGGGGCCTTATTTGTTATTATTTTATTTATTATTATTATTTTGTCATTATTTGTTTTTAATGTAGGATGAGGGCCATTTGAGTTATCAGTGTATAAACAATATACAAAGTCTTTACTTATAACTACATATGTATACAGCCTCTTTATTGCATAGTGGCCTTATTGTTTTGTACATGTGTCTTGTGAATGTAGGACGAGGGACATTTGAGTTATCAGTGCCCAAAAAATACTCTCGGTGAAAGAGAGCCACCCAAAAAGAAGCCAAAGAAGAAAAGATTGAGAAAAGATGGCCTGGATGATGAGTAAGTGCCTTGACCAGATGTTAATCTTGCACGTTGATTGGTTTATTGACACCTATTTGGAAATCTAGGGAAGATGAAGAAGAGAAGGAGGAATCTGATGAAGGAGAAGATCCTGCATTGGACACACTTAGTGCAGCCATTCAGTTTCAGGTCAGTCATGTTAGTTTGTAAATGTAGTTTTGAATTTATACGTTATGATAGTTCTAAATTAGCTCATTGAGATGCCAAACTTTGATATGATTGGTTTGACATTGTCATGAAAGTGAATTTTGTAAGCGTAACTAACATGATTGAAGAATCTATGATATCTGTGAAAACTGTAAAAATTTTGTAAACAGTCATTGGGTGATTATAATTAGAGCTGAGGTACGTGCAGCTGCTACTAATTGAAGCATTATACCACATGGACGTGATGATATATATCTTGACTTTAATTCCACATTATAGCTGTTATCAATTTCTTCACTATTTTTTTCATTTATTTGACGTTATGAAATTTTCATTTTCCCTCCAATAACAGCAACAGTTGGTTGAAGAAGAAGAATATCGCGAAAAGGTTTCAAGCGGCAATTACGAGGATTTAACAACAGGAGGAAATAGTGCAAAAGGTGAAGCTTCTGTGGCATCGACAAGTGGCGCAAAGTCATCCAGGAAAAGGATAAGACCAAACAATTACTTCAGCGATGAGGAAGAGGAAGAAGAATTAGTTTCAAATAACTGATATCTTTCACGAGTGCAATCTTAAGGCGAATATGATAGCAACATCTCCAATCTGGTAAGTTTGTAAAATCCTTAAAATCATTTGATATAAATTGGAAAGTACGAAAGAAGTTGGTGAAAGTGTAAATAAAAGTATAATTTACTTTACTAATCAAATACAAGGGTTCATGTTTAAGTATTTATTATTGGTGTTGCATTTATTGGTCAATGGAAAGGCATTTATTTTGAAATACGGAGTGCACGTTTTTTAAAATGGCATCTGTTGCTTCAAAGCCAAATTGTATATCACTGTAATGTAAAATGGTGGGACTGTCCAACTCCAGAGTTGCCACACTCGCCGCACATTATCCCCTCTTGACTTTTGACTTGGGGCTGTGCAAACAATACACTATATTGCTCGATATTGCGGCATTAAGATCAGAATAACACATGCAACAATTTCTGAAGAAATGTTGGACAAAAAGTTGAAACAAACCGAGTGTCCATCATATACCATCCAGTCACACATTTGCACCCTGTACCAAAATGACATTGGAAAATCCAACTTTTCACATACAGTATATGTTCTTCGTGTTTGAATCCATATTTTACTGCCATGTCATGGAGGTATGTGTTCGGTGTTATACACTTGACCCCTGTAAAACGACTGCCAGTAAGTTCAAGCTTCCCATGAACATGTTCCGGTGAATGGTTTTCAATGATCTAGATGATCTCCGAAATGTAAAGACTGTGATTGAGCATTTTTGGTCATTCTTTTACGTCACAGGTTATTTTATTGCATAATAGATCCTCGAATATCCAGAAAACTGGATAAGTATGCGTTTTCCATTGGTTGGCTTTGATTTGATCGCACCCTATGGCCCCTGCCAGGAATGGGAAGGGAGAAGGCTGACAGGGTTCTAGCCTGGGGGCCTGGTGTGTGGTGGGTCCATATAGTTCTTTTAATAACTATAACATTAAATTGACATATTTTTTCCTAAATCCAGTAGAGCTTTATAACCTTACAGGTAAGTAGCGGGCCTGCCAAAGATCCTGGCTTTGGGGCATGCTTCAGGATGTGGGGACGGTTACGCACTCTAACCGTGATCCCATGAAACCATGATACGAAATTCTGATTAATCCATAATTGGATAATTGGCGTGGATAATCGACGTTTATTGAACGTGCAGTTTTAATTAAATGTAGTTTTTAATACAAGTTTGTATGTTTGACGTTTTGTGTTTAGTTGTATATATGACTTTCGCAGTAAAGTGTCTTAAACTTAATTTTTGAGCAATAAACGTTCGTTATTTATAAATTTTGTAAATTTTTTGCTTGACTTTGTTGCCATTTTTGATAATACGTAGATCACATAAAAGATTATATAAAATGACGTAGCAGTATGATCAGCTCGTTCTGGTCGCGGTCTCCCAACCTCTGGACAACATCCGGGTTTAGAGGATAATTAATTTTTTTTTTGCATTAATCTGCGATTAGCGCGGAATCTTTTAGCTGTGGTAATTGGCTTTCTTCCAAGACTAAGTTTGGTGACCAATGCCATCGAACGTATGCACACTTATCTTGGAAGATGTTATGAGAATAAGCAGCGTTTCCTGTTTGAATTTGGAATTTACAAAAGCTTATTTTTTAATTATTCACCCTTTTCTGCTAAAATCTTTTTCCGGATCTAATGTGTTGTGTCTGCAATTATTGCCAAATGGCGTGCCTCGTTGTATACGCATTGTTTCCTCGGAAAAAAGGCAAGAATGTTCACCCTGCTTGTTGTTTTGATGTCTGGCCTCCTCCCCAGCGTCATCGGCGCATCATTACATCATGTGCCTCTTGCTAATGCTATATGGTAATGAGAGCTGCCCTTAATGCTTCTGGAAGCGACTTTCCATTTAATTCGTAAAGCATTGTTAATTACTTCCAATTAAACGTTTTAATAGTCCTGAAATCATTATTATTCGCCCCTATTTCTTAACAGTAGTCCTACTGACCCACTAGCTCGGTGGAGCGAAAACCTGGTAGCTTTTCTTTTGCTTTTAAGCGTGTTTCATCAGTGTCTTCTGTCATTCCAAGCGTAGTTGTAATTTTCCATCCCCCCTCCTCCTGCTCCTCCTCCTCTGAATCTCCACACCCTGCCCATTTTTCACCTGGTTGATTTCTTCCCCCTTTTTTTTCCTGCATTATTTTTTACCGTTCCTGGTGCATAAGTCAGCAGATTAGTTTTAACTCGAAAGCAATTAGTTTAATCAAGAAGCGAGCCCTTCTGTCAAGGTGTTTTATTCTACGATGATTGCGGAGCGTGCTTCCGCCCAATTCCACTTAAATTTTAAAGGTAGTCACTTCAGGGGAGCGATTCTTCACGACTATTTCCCGCTAGATGTTGCATTGTTAGTTATATAGGCTAACTTCCAGTTTTCTGAATCACTCGTCAAGAATGAATTTCTACAACAAATCATCCTCGGGGGCACCGGGAGGCGCGCATTTCCACGCGCCATTCCAGATGTCTTTGCCATGGACGTTAACGTTGCAACGATGATATAACAAAAAACAGTTCGCTGGGATGACTGATGTAATATGGGGGCAGAGATGTTGTTTTTCTAAAAAAAATTGTGTGGTTGATTGATCGCAAAGATCGATTTTGGAAACACGTTTTAAGGGTTAACGCCATCCTCATTGATCTAGAGAAACGGTCGTTATTTGAATCATGCTAAAATACCAAGGATGGCATTTTTGAATAGTCCTCCATGTTCATGATTCGTTCATGGACCAAACCAAACGTTTATTAAAAACGAGAAAAAAATGTGCAAAGTTATACTTTAATACGTTAATTCCGGAGCATCCGCAAGTTGCCGGAGAATCTCAAAATTGTCTCATAGTATCATTTGGACAATGTGGACAAGTTGGACAACGTAATTAGTTCATGACATTACTTAGTGTAAAGAACAGTGGCCCAGTTGGTTATTTTGTAATTTATTTATGATTATGAATTACATTGTTCTTGCCATTTAATAAAGTAATTAGATTGAATACGTTGCATTAATTCCAACTGTTGATAAAAATTTTCAATTCTAATAACTCCGAATACATGTACCATCAACTCAGTTTTTTTTATTACCAACCAAATCGAAGCAAACGTTTATTAAACAGGAGAAAGAACGCCTTAAATGGGCAATGTTATGCTTCGAAAGTTAATTCCGGAGCATCCGCAAGCTGCTGGAGAATCTCGAATTTGTCACATTTGGACAATGTGGACAAGTTGGACTATGTAATTAGTCAATGACATCGCGTATTGTAAAGAACAGTAGCCCAGTTGATTATTTTGTAATTTAATTTTGATTATGAATTACATTGTTCTTGTCATTTGATGAAGTAATTAGATTGAATAAGTTGCATTAATTCCAACCGTGGATCAACATTTTGAATTCAAATAACTGTGAATACTATGAATAAGGTAGTTTAAATAATTTGATTGAATAAGTTGCATTAATTCCAACCGTGGATCAACATTTTGAATTCAAATAACTCTGAATACTATGAATAAGGTACTTTAAATAAGGTAGTAAACTTTTTCTGTATGGATTTTGCGGAAAATGAGTACTTCTCCCTTGAAGTTATCTACTAAGAGCTTGCACGTTCACTTGCCAATAATAATGAATTTTGAGCCGGATTTTTCCAAATATATTTTCGACATTTTCACCTTCGCTGTTGGCACATTACGCATCAAACTTATTATCGTTGGGTTCCTGTTTAGCACCCTTGGCGGAATTAATTAGAAGCGAATTACAGCGAGAAGGACAACATTTTAGGCACGTTTCTTCATTCCTCCTAAGTGTCGAGCTCGGCCGTGGCTCGATTCTGCACCGTGTGCCAACATCTGATGGCATTTGGTTCCTATTTTGTCCCATATTTCGTAAATGGTGCTCCTTTATTTGGCACCGGGGAATATTAATAGCCGTTGATTAAATCGCTAATCCCACTAATAATTAGCTTGATATATAATGTCGTCTATCGCAATTTCGATGTCAAGGTCCCCCATCCCCCTCGTGACGCGTTTGTCGCACTGAAGGACATCCATCAGCGTTTACCTATGGATTTGATAGGAAAATTAGCCCAATTAAAATAATTGTCGTCGTCAGCTGTTGATGCAGCGTATTTCAACAGCATGAGGGCGAGTTGACATGCGATTTGAACATTACGTTATATACAGTACATGAACTGCATTTGCACATTTCTTTTTCTCATGGACATTTCTCAGGTGCAGTATAGCTTTATTTCTCATTAATTTGCAAACCAAAATTGCACTTCACTGGACAGTAAAATGTCTTCAATGGCAACTGTCCCATGATATAATGTACGTACAGCATGTGCCACTGTTTTCAAACATCAATTCGCAATGTCTTGATTCAGTTCTGTGTTCCTGTTTTATAGATATCGGTACAGTACATGTACTATCTTCAAGGGCAACTATCCTAAGTGCATCATGTGCCACTGTTTCCAAACAATTCGTACTGTCTTGAGTCAGTTTTGGGTTTCTGATTTATAGATATCGATACAGTGCTATCTTCAAGGGCAAATATCCTATGTGCAACAAGTGCCACTATTTCCAAACCTCAATTCACACTGTCTTGATTCAGTTTTGTGTTCCTGTTTTATAGATATCGGTACAGACAGTACTATCTTCAAGGGCAACTATCCTATGTGCAACAAGTGCCACTGTTTCCAAACCTCAATTCACACTGTCTTGATTCAGTTTTGTGTTTCTGTTTTATAGCTATCGGTACAGTGCTATCTTCAAGGGCAACTATCCTATGTGCCGCTGTTTTCAAACATCAATTCACACTGTCTTGATTCAGTTTTGTGTTCCTGTTTTATAGATATCGCTACAGTACTATCTTCAAGGGCAACTATCCTATGTGCAACATGTGCCACTGTTTCCAAACATCAATTCTTACTGTCTCGGTTAAGTTTTGTTTCGGTGACTGTTTGAGAGCATTTGCATAGTGAATAACATGACAATTGGTCATTCGTTATCACGCAAACTGTCTGACCGTAAGTAACTGCCCTCGTCTAAATTGGGATTTACGTAATATTTTCACGTAGTAATGCACAACGACTTCCGTCTTCGTTTTTCTGGTTCTGCTTTGCTAATTCGGTCTCATTTTCTCAGTTGTTTTTTTCCTCTTCCATGTTTTCTGCAATTTCTGTCGTCGTGATTTAGATACGCTATGCCCGATGCGTTTTCGGTTGAAGTTTTTTTTTCCTTTCCTGCTTGATATTTATAGGAAATCGACGACAAATTTTACCTGGATTTTGGGTTTGAGCGCGCTTCTGTTGAATTACCGTTGTACTTAACAGAGTAGAATAAATGCTCGTGCAGGAAGTTGACCCCCCCGTCCGCCCCCTGTACTCGAGATGACCTCAATGAGCGTCGTTTAATTAAATTTAACTACCGTAATTGCAAAAATCGGCTGACACTGTCTGCATGTGGCACGAGTCACCTCGCCATGCATTGGCTTTTTTTTTTCCGCATTTCAGCAATTTCCAGTTGAAACTTAACGCTGCATGCTAGATTTGCACGTCATTCGCTGTGGAGTTTCAAGGAAATTTTGGTGCATTTTGGCTCAAATTGAAAATTGCACCACACACTATTGGGAGAGGCAATGCAGAAATCCTGAATTGCCACTAGGTTGGCGGAATTCGAAACATTTTCATGTTTGTTGACATCTCATTTGTCAACGACAATCCAAAATTCCACGCGTTTAATAGATTTGGTGTACGAGCATTTGTATTTCTCCTAAAAATCGATAATTCGCGTTAAACTGCTGCAATAAATTACAAAGAGTTCGATAAACCTGTCATGATAGAAAGTTGGTGATACATGTGCCGAGTTAGATAAATACGACCTGTGAATAATTTATCATCCCAACGTAGGAGAGGTGATGCAGTTTTTTATCAATATTAAAAGACGTATACCTACTAATTGTATCGTTTCTTTGTTTTTAATTAAATAAACAATAGAAGGAGTGCAAACATGTTTTTCATAAGTATTAGTTTTAAAAATTAGAAACGGCAAATGAAGAACATGCTTTTCATACTTAGACTCTTTGAGGAAAAGTGACGAAGAGTACATTTGCGAAATTCAAACGGATGCATGGGGGCCATTCAAAATGGACGTCCTCATGTAGGGGGTGGGAAGGGGAAGGTTGAGTCACGGGCACAATATGGACAGGGGGAGAAGGGAGGGTATGACCAACTCGGACGACGTCCACTAGATAAAAAAAATGCCAAATAAAATCAGTTCCCAAAGTAAAAGGGAAATTGAGCGCAATATCGCGTAGATGATGTGTCAAAATTTCAAAAGTCATGCAGTAAACAGGGTACCTCCAGTCCTGGTTAAAAGCGTATGAGGGTCCATTTGCAAATTTTCAAATTTTTCCAGTACAAATTTGCAAAATTTTCATTTTTCTTGAGCATAAACTTGCAAAATTTTCCACCTTTTTCGAGGTCATCTTTACAAATTTTTCCACGTTTCTCCGAGGAAAATTAATTTTCCAAGTTTTCCCCAAGTACAAATCTTCAACATTTTCAACTGTTTTCGAGTACAGACTTGCAAAATTTCCAACAGTTTCCAAGGAGAAATTTGAAAAATTTCCAACAGATTCTGCCTGAGGACAAATTGGCAAAATTTTCAACTTTTTCTGAGTAAAAATTTACGTTTTCCGAGTACAAATTTGAAAAAATTTCCTAAGACAATTTTTTTTTCAAGTTTCGGACGTCCGAGTTGGGGGGGTTGGGGAGGTCCTGATTGACCGAACACAATGCGGACAGGGGGTAGGGGGAGTCCATGTTCATGTATGGTTTAGAATTACCTTAACCATCTTAGCTATAGGAAAGTGCTGCAATCTGAAAACTTGGACCGAACCAAAGCATGTTTCTGAACACGGTTTCTGAACAATTGTTTTCTAATCTACATGTATAGTTTGTTACATTAAATTTGAGCAACGCACGTTTTACGCAACCCAACTTCGAGACATTTGTATAATCACATTAGTCGTAAGTGCAGACAGCGCATTTAACACTATTACGCTGTATAGTAATAGCACTGTGGTAATTGTTCCAGCCACTGAACCTGTTTATCAACATGTTGATTTAGCATAGCCCGGGTTGTTGGGTGGCCCTCCGGACTCCTTTCGCCAGTCATAACTCTTTTGCATTCCAACCCGTCCCACCCATGCCTGGACTGGTTTTTGTACCTTGGTTTTGACCTCTACCTCCAATCCAAGCCTCTTTAATTTTATTTGCTGGTTCATTGGCCCTCGGCCTGCAGCAGGGAAATTCTCCGTAACGTATAGTATTGGTACCTGCCTCATACTTTGTCTTAGCCATGTTCCTCCCGGGCCTGTTTTTACCTGGTCTTGAACGAACCAGAACTAGTATTGGATGGACCGATACCAGGAATTTCTGATTTGCAGAAAGGATGGAAGCAATTAACTCGGATCTTTAACTAACAACTCTAGCTTTTTAACACCTAGATTTCAACGGTAAGCCATTCCTAAAACTAACTTTATAACAGTTGCATGCATGCGCGTTACAGTAAGGTTCTTGTTCTGGTAGACCATCATTGTCGTCTTGGTGCTTTTGAGCGCCATGCATACATAATTTCAAACTATTGAAATTAGTGAATGCAGAAGAACGTGTGTCACTGTCGTGTTTATTGCTTCCTTTCTGGGAATTTGTTCTATTTTGATATTTCCAACCAGCGCCACCTGCAGTCAGTGGCGGATGGTGTTGATTAAAATGTAGTTTGTAATGATACCTGATCCTATTGTTTGACCTCAATTCTCCAAGTTAATGTTATTTCACAGTCACAGTAGTACACCGGTATTCCCCTCATTGATTTAGCAAAAGCATTGCCAGGAATTATCATGGAAATTAAAAATATATGAAGTAGTCAGGAAAGTGATTCAGTTTGAAAAATTCAGGTGCATTCAAGACGCTATAATAAAATGAAGCTCGCAATTGAAGCCAGCACGTCTTTGAAAGAAATCAATAATGAAATTTTCATTTTGAGTAAGAAAACCTAGTCATCTGAATTTGCTATTTCCTTATGGATTTTGTTATCTCTTGTTCATACAAAAAGCAATAAATATATCATTCCTTACATTGGCATATTTTTGCATTTTTATCAGCCAGTTTTAAAACCTGGATAAGTTAGGGAAGTTGGAAATTTTATTTTCATCTATCACTGATTGATGAAATTGGTATTTTTCGTAATATATGGGATTGGGATTGCGAATATATTGCAATTATATTTGTATTATCCAAGTAGAAATCAAATATTTAAAAAAATCTGATAATGCAGTATACGTTCATTTTCAGACAGCCTTATTCGCAAATTTACTTCAATTCCCGAACTTGCAAATATTTTTGGTTCATGTTGCGTTTTCTATGATGGGGAAATGCGCGAGAAATTACCATAGTACAGTACTAGGAAGCGAAGCACGTGCGGGGGTTATTAAATGGGCGCGGTCACGAAGACAACAATCCCGTCGCCATGGTTACCACCCAAAGAGGAACCAATGGCGAGTCATCAACCTCGTCGAGTGCAGGGTCGGGACGGGGTCAGAGGGCGTGTCCACCCCGCCACTTCAACGTCCCGTCGTCTTTGCGCAATTAGCTTTCAATAATTGCGGGAAATGGTGATGCACCGTGGCCGAAATACGTTTTTGCGACTCGCGCCACGTGCCTCTCATCACGGCCACCTTGATTCGGTTAATCGGACCGCTGGAAAGGGGCGTGGCCTCACTCGACTAAGACCGCCCCCTCTGGCGCTTTTTTTTTAATCACGCAGGATTCGCAAAAAAGGGAAGAATCGAAGAAGAGCGAGGGAAAAACCGCAATTGGGTTAAAACTGCACTGGCCAATATCGAGTGCAATCCGTGCATCGAGTGCATCATTATTGGAATCACTGTGATTGGAACTGTACAGGTTGGCTCATCCTTCTGTAGAGTCACACGTGCCTCACTTGTACTTATCTCTGGATTGGAAATATCAGTTATCTAAGGTAGGTTCAACTATTGCGATGCATGTTTTTTTATCTTTTTTTTTTAAATTTCTATATACAAAAGACGAGTTTTGTGGAAAACACATCGTTAAAGTTTCGCGGATACTCGAATATTTGGGACAAACATTATTCAAAATATGTGAACAAATTTTAACTCCACACACGACGATAACAAATTTGTGCATCGTAATTATTTTACAAGTACACATTCGCTATATTAAGTTCCTTGAATGAGTAGCTCAATTGTTTCAATACATTTAGGCTTCGTGCAAATTTCATTTAAGCACAAATTTGTTTAAAATTTGTTATTGTTCCGACCACTTGAAGATGTTTCCTTTTATGAAAATATATGAGAACAGTATGAGAAAAATATGTATTCTCGTATATTTATTGCGAGTTTTGTTATCTATAGAACGGTTTTTTTAAAGGAAAAAACGGCTTATCATTTTATTGTGACCATAGTGTTTTTTAATAGTTTTTTTGTTTAGTATTATAGTTACCGAATTATTTTTTGTTAAACATGAATTATTAACAAGGTAAAATGTATACTAATCAGGTTCACATGTTTCATGTTTTAAATTTGTTCAAGATATCTTAACTTTAGATATTTTTGAAAATGTACACACTTGTAACATATATAATTAAGACTCTGGTCTTATGATGTGGTATATGAAGAAAATAAAGGAAAACCGCTATGTACGAAATTTTACTCGAAAATTGCTCTGAACTGTACGAATTAGGAGCACATGAACATCTGAAAATGTAATACTGGTTGGAATATTGCAAACGCAAGTACATTGTATTAGTAATATACGAAGTTAAGAAGGAACCTGCCTTGCACAAAATTTTATACGAAAATCGCTCTGAACCAAAAGTTATTTAATTCGGAATTTGTGATGTTTTTTCAATCCTAAGCTGAAATACAGAAACTTTGAAATGAAACATTTTTTTTATAATAGTCCCAGTTTTTCTGGGCGTGCTAGCTATTTATGGCAAATTAAAGTTCAGATATCATGATTTATCCATGCTTGCTTTAACTTTCTCATTGGTATTATTATTATTTTAAATGCAATTAAAATGGCTGCAACTTTGAAATCACTTTCTTCGTGGTTCTGTTGAGAGTCGAACATATATATAGGCCTACTCAAAAGTCTTCTTAGCCTTTGATTACACTGTAATCAATAATCTGTAAGAGTATATATACTTTTACGTTTAAGTTGTTTTTTATAGAATAAAACGAATTCATGCAATTCTTGATGCCTGATGCACATGCAACTTTAAAACATATTTGGCATTTCATTGGAGTTTTCAAAGAGTTTTATAGCAAATCAGTCGGGTGTGAAAAATCCTTGTGAATCACTTGAAAACGTGTTTAAATGACTTTGGTTAGATTTGCATGAAGCCTAAATGTATCGAAACAATCGAGCCACGCATTCACGGAACTTAATAGCGAATGTGTACTTGTAAAAGATTTATGATGCACAACGGTTTCATCGTGATGATTTGTAAGAATGCAATAACCACAATTACGGTATACAGTATATATATGTATTTCCCAAATACTTCGTGAAAAGTTGACCATACAACGTCACTGTTCATAACATTTAAAGGATTTTTTTTAAATGCGTCACATAGTCTGCGTCATAAGTTCTAAGAATATGACAATGAAAATCACCGCCGGACGTATTTGGTAAACCGGACACGAATTTCGGCCTTCCATAAACAATGTTATAAACAACGTTGATAAATTACGTTAAAATCTATTATCATTATAATTAATAAACACAGGCAATAACGCAAAATTTTAACTATTTTTAATGTGTTTGTTAACTTCACTGATAATAGGTTTTTAAAATGTATTTTTCTAAATCTTCTTTGACTTTGTTTTCCTTTTTTTTATCATAGTCTGTACACTTCATAAAAGCTCTATTTTGACAAAGCCGAATGTGTTTTTTTAATAATTAAAAACGAATGGTTGCGAATTTACTTGAATTAAAATGTACATTCAATTTATTAATCTTGACAAAATATGGTCAAGTCCAAAAAACATGATCATATTACCAATGTTGGCATTCAGTGCTCTACTGATTTTTCGAAATATACAAACCAAAAAAACTCAGATATACGTTCTAAAATATGTTCAATTTCAAACGCTTCAATCTGGAATGCGTTTAGAGGAACAACAGGTCATTCGTTTTTTTACGTAAATAATCCGTAAACCAATGTTGAAAATAAATGAGTAACTGAAACGTATATATGAACGTTTCATTTGGGGCGGTCATAATTTATCACAAACCAATTATGATGCAATTTGCATAAGTGATAATGTCGAAGTACGTTTGCATCTAGTAATTAATGACTGCATGTTGATTTGTTCCATTGGTACCGATATGGCTGAGAAATAATAGGAGATAATTAAATATACATGTATACTGTCGTGATAGCATATGGTAGTAGCTTTATCATTCATACCATTGTTTTTGTCAAGCTGTATGGCCATCTCAATCACTCAGTCATGTTGATGGTAAATGTTCGCATCTTACATTTGGAGGTCATTTAGTAATTTTGCAACTCAATTTCCTAACAGTTGTGCACAAAATCTAGCAATTGTTTATTTAATGGAACAGAATAGTTAAATATCTCTTTAGTCGCTTTATGAATGTCCTAAGCCCTATTCTAATGCTAGAAACTACAAAAAGCAGCTACTGATATTAGTAATACCGTAGGGGAGACAGGGGTAATGGGGATACCCTAAGGGATAATTGCATCTAGCGTGTTAAATAGGAGCATTTTCATCCTGATAAATACACAGAAAGCTTCTTTAGTTAGTGGTCTTTCAGTTAGATCACAAAACCCCTACAATTTTCGTGTATT
>JAQGBX010005455.1:0-13659 GCA_034698745.1 Megaphyllum sjaelandicum
GTGGGCAGCGAAAAAGTTGAAAATTTTCAACTGGCTGCGCCGAGAGCGTGGAGGTCGCAAAATGCCAGCGTGGACCTCGCAACACGATACCCACCGAAAGCGTGAAGAGCACCACGAGCATCACGCGTGTGTTGCTCTTGGTGGACACCCAGCTTTACGCGTAGTAACAACCAGTAACGCTTACTAATTTCCTTCTGGCGTCCATCCAACACGTATTAAATATTCCATCCACGAGCATAACGAATCTAACGGTTCACGTAATTGAAGGTGAGTAACGTCATTAAACTAAAAAAAAATTAAGTGCGCAGTTTGACAAAAATTTTAATTTATCATTATCAATTTTAAGAAAACCTGCTCAATAATTACCTTTCCCGCATCATCCATTTGAAACTGAATCATTTTTAACGCTGATTTTGCATTCGGTGTCCCTACAAATCGATTAAAAATAATAAATACAACAAAAAAATTCACAAATTTCGGTACTTAATCCGCACAACCTTACCTGCCCTCGGAAACCTAAATTCTTCTACAGGCTGATCTTCATTACTTTGACCCACAAAAGATAAAATATCTACGTCGCTTTCGTCTACTTCTTCAAATAAAATCCTATAAATACCATCTGAAAAGAAATCAAGTTCCGAACGATCGATTAAAACTTATTAATACCTAGCTTAAATACGTAGACATAACACGATGAATTCTTGGCTAAATTCGAAATTAAGCCAATATATTTTCCCTTACATAGAAGCGGGAAGAAAACTTTAAATTTTTTTTTCCAAATTAGCATGAAATTCTGACGAAACGGTATACAGGTGTATTGGGAAAATGTAGAAAAATTGGCAAATTTGTCTTCTGAATCTGTTGAAAAGTTTACAAATCTGTACTCGATAACTGTTGCAAATTTGTACTTGGAAAATGTTAAAAATGTTGCAGATTTGCACTCGGAAACTGTTGAAATTTTTTCCTTGAAATAGGTTAAAAACTTTGTAATAACGTCTTCGAAAAATATTTTTGTACTCGGAACTGTTGACAATTCTGCAAATTTGTGCTGGAAATGGTGGGAAATTTTGCAAATTTATAATTCGAAAAGTTTCTACATTTTTAAAATCTTTCCTCGAAAACTGTTGAAAATTTTGCAAATGGGTAACGGGCTAACCACGAGAAAACCTTAATTTTGTATCGTTGCTACATTAATACACTGAATTTCCCTGCCTTTTTACCAAATAAGTCAATTCTTCCTCAATTAGTAAAAATCAGCTCAGGAAAAAAAATTTAGAAAGTTTTAAAAAGATGCAATTCTCAAACTAGTCTTTATGTGTTCAAAACTACCAGATAATAAGGGCGTTTAAAAATATTTCCATGCACGTTTACACGTATTTCCAAGATTCTGAACCGTAGTCTTTGAACTCGACTCTCAATCGGTAATTAATTTGATAGCACCAACCTCTAGACGTAGGCTGCCACCAAACTCCCGAATAGCGGTGAAATTCTTCCTGAGTTACGTATGCTGGCAGTCCCGCACATTTAGGATCTTCAGCTATATTTTTGGATCCTGCAAGAAAAAACGTGATTTTACGGGAGAAAAACCTCCAAAAATTGAGATTCTGTGAAACAGAAAATTGATACCTTTATGAACGAACGTCAGTCTTTGTTCACAGCTGTAGCCCGTGTGTTGCACCCAGATATCTCCGTTACAAATGTACGCGACTAGCTCGGGATTACAAGGACAAATTTGGGGATTGAGTCTGGCCCCTAAGCAGGTCATCTTCAATTCCAGCGGAAAATGCGGCGTCAACTGCGGGGAACAAAAATGTGAAAACGTCATTGAAAAATATATTTTTGCGAAGCTAAAGCCAGAAATTTCATTTTCAACTTCCCTGACTTTTCCAGGTTTAAAAAAACTTGCTCTACTAATCAAACGTGGAAAATATTGCAAATTTCTACTCGAAAAATGGGCCCTGAGCTAACCATGTTGAAGCATTAATTTTGGATCGCAACAACATGACAACGTTGAATAAGCCACTCTTCCCTGACTTTTCCAGACATTTTCATGTTCTCTAACTTTCAAGTTTTCCAGATCTGGGGATACACTGATTGCGAATTTCCAATTTGGATTGAAGCTCCCTGAACTTTTTCAAAGTAAGTCATTCTTCCCAAACCTTTCCAGAAATTGTTAAGTTCCCTAACTTTTCCGAGTATGGGAGTACCCTGTTTTAAGGAAGGATGGGCAGACTTCATTCATTTATTTTTTCCTTTTGTGATGGAGAGTCGACCCTGGGTTCAACAAGAAATCAATTTCCAACGACCAATTGTTTATAAATTTTTTTCATTAACCCATGCATCGACGGTAACCTACCGTGTGGCCGCTGTCCTTGCAGGTGAAAAGGCTTCCACCAGCCGGGAAAATGAACTTGCCGCTTTCAGGGTGCAATTCGTAAGACGTGATGCCCCCCCACGTGACCAGTCGCTTGCGCTCCCACTGCAGCTGTTCTTCCTTGGAGACGACACCCATGTAGGAATAGATCTGGAAGGTGGACTCCAGCAGCTGGTGCCAGGGGATGAGGCGGTTCTCGGGCAGCTCGGAGACGTGCTGCGGAAGATCGACGTACATGAGAGTGGTCTCCCGGCTGTAGTTGGGCATGCTGAGGAAGTAGAGCCGCGTCTTCAAGCCCGCGTCCGTCTGGATGGTGCGGAAGGTGAAGTTGGATGGCACTTTCTTGCATAGATTGGAGAACCTATTGCGGATGTCTCGCACCGACAGGCGGATCTCCGGCCAGCTCATTTTTTCAACTTGGAGGAAACAGGAGATACGGTGAAATAGGAGCCAAAAAAACGTCCAAGCCCAGGTGCATGCCACTAACGGTAAAAGCGGCGGGGGTTCCTATGAATTTAAAAAAAAATATCATAAAGATAATAAAGATAATTTATACGAGACACTTAAATTATGGAAATCCTTTGATGTTGGGGCGATGCGGCTACATGAGATCTATTCGAATAAAGAAAATTAAATTAACTCTTTTTACGAAGGTCACGAATCAACCTTGGGATGGGATTGAATTGGTTAATGGGAACTGAAGAGACACTCGGAGAAACTCTGATAAGTTTAAAAGCAAACTTGCGAATTTACTAAGATATCAAAATTTTGAACATTTTACAAAATTAGTGTGGATGATTGTTAAATATTTTACGAATTTATATTCGGAACATTTTGAAAAGTTTTGCATATTTGCATTCGAAAGAGGTTGAAAATGTTTACAATTTGTACTCTGAAAAGATTGAGAATTTTGCAAACTGGCCCTCGGAATCTGTTGAAAATTCTGCAAATTTGTACTCGGAAACTGCTGAAATTTTTGAAAATTTGTACTTGAAAATCTTGCAAATTTGCATTACGGAACATTTTAAGATTTTGGAATGTTCACAATTTGTATTGCTGAAAATGTTGCAAACTTGTCCTCGGAAACTGGAAAAATTAAGCAAATATGAACAGGATTTCTGTTCACATCCTCAGCACTTTAAGCTCGAGACACGTGGACTGTCTGTCCGCAGTTAATTCTAACATCCTGCAGGCACTTTGAAACATCCGAGAAAACTTCATCGCTACAAATAGGCGCAAATTTGAAGATTTATTACCCCATCACATTAGCCGTAAAAGCTCGAGCATGTCTTTTATGGCTAGCGTCACAGCTTTTATAGTGAAATTCACACGCGAGCTAAGGTAAACAGATGCCATATTTAATAGATGTAAGTATTTCACTGACTGGATGATGTGCAATTACGAATATATTCCACTCTTTGATTTAGGATCAGCTGACTGAATCACCAGTAAAGCACATTTCAGCATCAATCAGATGAAACGTTCAATTTCTGACAGATGTATGACAGCTCCGGCTAAAGTATGTTTAGTTCTGTCAGGTATAATATGTACGTTTCCGCAATCATTTAAAAAAACATCGATGATAAACATGAGGAGTGTTTATTGGGTTCCCCCATAAATTTCATATTTAACTTCCTTGACTTTTTCTAGTTTTTCAACAAATTTTCCTGACCAATGACAAAATTGACATAAAGTGTAGTTCGATGTTATCCACGATTTTGAAAATCGTCTTTTGCAAAATTTTCATGAAAAGGTTTTGAAAATGTGGAAACGTTTGCAAATTTGTACTGAAAATATTTTAAAAAGTTTGAAAATGTGCCCCGAGCTAACCATGTAGGCAAAAAGCATTAATTTTGGATTGTGATGGCATTAATACGCTGAATTTTCCTCACAGCTCCATAAATTTTCAAGTTCCCTGATTTTTCCAGGTCTGGGAGAACCCTGATTCATTAAGTTTCCACAATCATTTTTTCTTAAAAAAACCGGTTGTCTGGAATTTCAATGAAATTTGTTGGAAAAAGTATTCAGACATAAAAAAGATAGGCCTATGTTTAAAAAAAGTACATATGCTTAAAATTGGTAAGCAAAGATGGGAGTCCAAGGAGATAGTGACGCGTCGGCGTTCTTTAAAACTTTTGAAGGCATTTCAGGAGCAGAAATGCTGACGCGTTTAAGGTCCGAGTAATGTTCGAATGTGTGGGTCTAAGAGTGGATTGGTCAGTCGAGAAAGATGGTGAGAAAAGTGGACGTTATGTGGCACGAACAAATGTTTTGACTTAAAAACGTTTTTTGAGCGAGGCATACACTCACTCCTAACAAAGTTCGTTAAACTCTACACAGCCGTTGTTTTTGTTTTTAAATGATTGCGGAAACTTAACCAACACCCATCGTAACTTTTATGATTCAGTTGGTTAATCTCGGCATATATTTTTTTTTACCAGATAATGGGCAAATTTGACTTATTTTAAATAATAATGAAAGCAAAATACTGTCAATAGTACAACTTCTGAATCGTACAGTAAAGGGAGATCCATGCCATAGTCCAATTTGAAACGCGTTACAGTAACCATTGTCAACGCACCATCCGAAGGTTGGTTACCAAGAGTTATAACAGCCCTCACTGACAATAAGACACATTCTCATGATTCTGGTCTGGGTTGCGGGACACTAGAAGTCAGCCACAGCATTTTTTGGAGGATCTTTAGAACAACTTTCTGGAAGCAGCCTTACAAAACCAAGAAAAACCAAACTCATGACAGCCATTCTGTATCTCCCGAACTCATCGAGGAGCGTTTCACCAGCCAGTCTAACTGCGTGGTTAAGAAAAACCATACATCAAGCGCCCCCCGAAACTGTTTTCCACCCACATTCCTGTCTGAGACTTTAATACGCATAGTCTCTTCACAGTTCAACTACTTCAATCGTGTAGAAAAACGCCACATTAATTCTTTACATATTGATAGTCGATTGGCTATTGAGAGTTATAACAACCCTCACAAACTATGAACTGCATGCCGGCCTGGGTAGCAGGATACTGGAAGTGGGAAAAGCGAGAAAGGAAGAAATGTGGTCATGGCCAATTTTTCAGAGGAACTATCGGGAGAAAGCTTGGCATCACAGCCATCCTGAATCTCCAGAACGCAATGCAGAGCGTTTCACCAGTCAGCCAACCTCATGCGTAAGAAAAAACCGCAAACAGAACGTCCCCGATACTGTTTTTCTACCCAAATTCCTGTGACATACTCCCTTACCACAGTTGCACATTAGATTAACTGTGGAAAATTCTCTCAGTGGCAGCTCTTTCGGATGAGACTTTAAACCGAGGTCCCATGTAGATCCAGTTTGCTCTCTGCATGTTAAAGATCCCTCTTGGGGAGTAGAAGTCCCCTTTCATAGGCAAAATTACCAGGTAGGTGATGCTGGCACATCTCCTGGTGTTGGTGATGCCTTCAGGTTTGTCTCTTGACAACATCATAGGGAAAACAGCGTTATTGCCATGCCCCATTCTCTGTATTGGAGCTACACTGCAGGAAAGCTTAAGTATGGGGCTTCCGAAGAGATTTACCTTGCCTAGCAACACAAAACCAGTAGTGTACATCTTGGAACGCAACTGTCGTAGCGGTAGAAGTAATAATTCTAACCCATTGAAGGAGCACAATGCTAACACGGATGCGTTCTATTGGTCGTTCATTCCATGCGTGCGATCCGGAATTGGAATGGATTACCTAAGGACAGTCATAAACGAAGGAAAATCCAATTTATCTGATGATCCTGAGGTCCATCGGGTCGCTGACTACTAGTCATATTTAACTGGATGAAATGATCCCCCCTTCAGTGCCGACTGTAGGGAACTGAATTGAAAGCGCGTAAATAAAAACGCAGCATTCATTCATTCAAAAAGACGAAGTTTCGCCCTGAAGGACATTATACCAGCGAGCGAGCGACCTACGAAACGCTGCGTACACCAAACGTGATTAATTCCAAGTGCTCCATACGTAGTACAGGAACAACAAACCAAAACTCATAGAAAAAATGCCAGATGGGGTTTTGACTCTTCAGGGTAAAGGTGAGCGTCTGCAATAACGCTTCACCGTGCTCTTACCCTTAGTGCAGAATCTTATTCTCCTCAGTAGTGCCCATTTAGCAGTTTCCTAAGTCCGGAGTCAAGAGATATACTTGCTGTTGGTTTAATTCGGAGTTTGCGGGCCAACACATCACGTGTTCATCTAGCAAGTGGCACACTGGTTGTGAATTAATTATATCCGACTCGAAAGCGAGATAACGGTACGTATTAACATTTTAGGGGATTATAAAAGAGGGAGATGAAAACCAAATACTAAAATGTTACCTTATTTTATGGAACGTTCGAACCGAAAGCCATCGTTCTTTTGTTTCGTTCGATTTTTATAATCTGCTTTTTCTTTGGCGACAGCAACAGAAAACCCAAAAAGGCTGACCTCACCACTTCTTTTTATTATCAGTCCATAATTGGGCAGATCATTCGGAAGTACTTCTCAGCCTGCAAAAAAGCCGGAAAAAAATGAGTAGCAGCTAGACCTGATGGAAAAAGTAAAAAAAAGTGGACCAGATGAGAGAATTATTTGAGGTCAATGTGCCACTTACCCTTGTGGTCAAACCTCGGACCAGATATATCCAATTTGACGAATAAAGCCTTTACAAAATAAGGGACTTGTTCGTTTTAAACCTGAGGAAATTCGCCGTCTAACCCCTTTATTTGTTTTCCCTGCGATAATGTGCGATTTTTTTTCCCGAAAATAAACAATCGAAACGAAAGAGAATAGGGCTTATTCGATTCGCACCTTAGTCTAGCGCCGATTTCGTTTAGTACCTTAGTCTATCACCGATTTCATTTTGTACCTTAGCCTCGGCCATGCCATTGTCATCTATCCAAGGCATCTTTCTTGGAATTCCGAGCGGCAATGTTCCGTTGATTTTCGTAAATTTGCTTCATCTAATGAAAACGAAGTGCTTCCTTACACTTTCGTAATCGTAAACCTGATTATAATCGTTTAACTCGGACTATTCGCCAACTTTAGGATTACTCGGTTCGAGAACTAGTTCTCCGAATCCATCGGAACATTCTCGGTACGTGTAGCAATGTACACTGTACTTGAATTCTAAGGGTACTCAAGCGGCAGCCTTACGAATGGCATTTCGGCAATCGTGAAGTCACGTGTGGCAAACCGACGCGCAATTTTTTTTTAAAAAACGCACCGATTGTTATCTCTTCTTATTAAACCAAACGCGTTCCTTTTCCAAGCGCAATTTCACGACTGCCAAAAGTGCGTTTCGTAAAGCTCGTGTTTGAGTGCCCCGACAGTAATTCCAGCATTTCAAAAAACATTTTGTAAGTATTTGACGACGGCCGAAGTATGATATTGAAAAAAGTTATTACGTCCATCAATAACTTGGCTGTATTGAATGAATTAAGCTTGCTGTCAGTAGTTGTTTATAACTCGTGAGCATTTTCTTACATATTTAGCGATGCCTGAAGCATTGGGCATGCAGTGAATATCAGTAACATCAACATTTCAAATCGTTCTTAGATAATGGCAGCTACCAGAGATCGCCGCAACAATGCCGGCAATCGCATGGCTCATTTAGTAGACGGAGAAGAAGAAGATGACTTTTATAAAAACACCTACGGTGGCTTTAATGAGGTTGGTAACATAATCTACTTCGTACCTCGTATGTACGTACGAGTCGTTGCTACGGTGGTTTGACTCCAAGCTCAATCCTGCTAACAATTTTGGAAAGATAAGAGATTCATTGCCATAGTTGACCCAATATGCTTGTCCCGCAGGAAGAAGGCGACGATGAATATAAGTCCGAAGAGGAAGAATCCGACGAAGTTGATACAGATTTCAGTATCGATGAAGACGACGAATTGGTCAGCGACCAAGATGACGATGAGCCCAAACGCAAACGGACGAGGGCGTTTGTGTCCACCAAGGCCTACAAGGCAAGTAGGCTACTCAACTTACGAACGTTGCAGAATAATTTTGAGGATAAATGTCAGGGGTGTTCATTGGGTTCCCCCATAAATTTCATATGTGACTTCCTCGACTTTTCATGGTTTTTACACAAGTTTTTCTGATCAATGACAAAATTGACATAGTCCGATGTTATCCACGATTTTGAAAATCATGTTTTGCATCCATACTTTGCAAAATTTTCATGGGAAAGGTTTTGAAAAGGTAACATATTTGTCCTCTGAAATTGTGGAAAATTTGGTTAAATTTGTACTGAAAATATTTTGAAAAGTTTGCAAATGTTCCCCCGAGCTAACCATGTAGAAGCATTAATTTTGGATCGTGACAGCATTGATAGGCCTACGTTGAATTTTCCAGAAATTTTCCAGTTCCCTGACTTCTCCAGGCCTGGGGGAACTCTGGTTTATTAAGTTTCCACGATAATTTTTTAAGAAATAAAAACAGCTGTCTGGATTTCAATGTATGGCTTGTCTAAGGTCAGAGTAATGTCCGAACGTTTGGTCTAGGCATGAATTGGTCAGTTGAGAAATGTGAAAGATGGTGAGAAAAGTGGACGTTAAGTGGCTCGAACAAGTGCTTTTTTTGAGCGAGGCATACACTCCTTCCCAAAATGGTCATTTCTTTTGAATAATAGATGACATTGATGTGGATTTCTTTACCAAATTTCATTAAAATCTATACAGCCGTTGTAGTTTCTTTAAAAATGTCCGTGGATACTTTATAAACATCTCTCATAATGAACAACACTGATGATAAATGATCATTTTCGTGGTTCAGGAGCCTAAGAAACCATCTATTCGAGAGCCCAGGGACCCAAAGGTGAAAACTGAAAGAAAAGAGCTTCAGCCCGACTCGTCTTCGATCGGTAATTTTGTCATCTTTAATTTACGTACTTTGTTTTATAATTCTCAACCAAAGCTACGGAAAACGATATCAGGCTGACTGTACCTTCTTTTGTTTTTAGAGCGAAAGTCAATAAGAAGATCCACGAAGCTGAAATCCGAAGCGACTGAACGTCGTTTGCAGGAACGCGAGGAACTTTCTAAGCACGTGAAAAAGCGGCCCACCAACGAATATCATCGCTACTCGCAAGAAGAGCTGCTGGCCGAAGCTAAAATAACAGAAAAGAAAAATCTGAAATCTTTAGGTAAGCCGCACTCTGTCATTTCCCAAATTGGATATTTTCGAGAGGGGTTCGTTAAATTTCTGCAATCATTTTTAAAAAAAAACGTTGTATGGATTTTAATGAAATTTGGTAAAGAAATCCACGTAAACGTCGTCTATTATTCAAAAAATGTCCATTTTGGGAGCGAGTGTATGCCTTACTTAAAAACCATCAGACATTCAGACATTACTTGGGACCTTAAATACGTCGCGCATTTCTGCTCCTCAAATGCCTTCAAAAGTTTAAAAAACGCCGCTGAGTCACTATCTCCTCGGATTCCATCTTTCCGCACCGATTTTAAGCACCTTTAATTTTTGAAACGTATATTTTTAGCGTTGAAATATGTTCAGGAATGATGCGAGAATTTTACAACACATTTCATTAAAATCCGTACACAGGGTTCCCCCAGACCTGGAAAACTGAAAATGTCTTAAAAAGTTAAGGAAATTGAAACGTATCACTGGTTTTTTTTTAATTTCCCAGTACAAATTTGCAAACTTTTCAAGCTTTTTGTAATACAGATTGGCAAAATCTGTTTTCTAGTAAAGATTTGTAAGCTTTTCAACAGTTTCCAAGGAGATAAGTTCGCAAAATTTTCAATGGACTCCTAGGACAAATTTGAAAATTCTCAACCTTTTCAGAGTACAAATTTACGAAACTTTCTACATTTTCCGAATATAAATTTTTTTATATTGTCATTAGTGTATTTGGCAAAATATTGAATATCGTCCTAAATCGAATTTGCAAAATCGTGGATAACATTGGCAAAAGTCGTTTTTGACATTATCCCGTTAGTCAGGGAAATGTGTTTAAGAACCTGGAAAAGTCAGGGAAGTTGAAAATGAATTTTACGAGGAAACCCTGATAAGCTGGTTTAAAAAAAAATGACTGCGAAAACTTTTCTTATTTCTCGGGTGGTTTAAATTTTCTTACCGTCTTTCACCGTTTGCAGAATCGTACCAAAGGCTGGAGCTGGAAAGAAAGAAAACTCGGATCATCAAACAGACTTACAAAGGGCCGATTATTCGTTATCATTCGGTGTCCATGCCCTTGATAGAGGAATTACCCGGTGAGCAAGAAAAAATAAATGTTGTGGACGACAGGTTAGTGCAGATTTTGAAGACTTAGTTTATATTCTGGTGAAATCCTTATATTTTGTACTAAGAATTTCATTAGTTTTGGTCTAAAACTTCTCGAATGTCCTTCATGTTCGTCCGTGAAATTTACTGACACTCAGAATCAAAATTTCAGCAAGGAAATACCTCCAGAAAATCCCGAAAATGGCCAAACTACAGACAAGCTGGCTTCGACGGAGCGTTGCTCCAGAAACTTCATAACATTCACCGACGAGAGGATATTCCGTGAATATTTCAGTAACGTTAAGCCCAAAATTCCTCAGCGCAACGTTTGTCCAATCACGAGGATGCCGGCCAGGTACTTCGACCCCGTGACCCAAATGGCCTATGCCAATTTGCAGGCTTTCAAAGTGCTACGGGAAGCTTATTACCAGCAGTTGGAGCAAAAAGGGGACAAAAAGCAACCGGACGTGGCGTTGTGGATCGAGTGGCGGAAGAAGTTCAAAGCCGCGCAACTCCAGTTGAAGCAAGAGCAAATGCAGGCGGGTATCGCCACAGTTACGCCGTCGCATTTTCAACAAATTTCATTTCCAAAAGTGCCAGTTTGAAAAGTTGTCCAAATCAACGGACTAAAAATATGATTGTGTATATAGTCGTGGTAATAAAAATGATTTTTTTACAACATAAAACAATGGAAAGCAGAATAATTTGTCAAGAAACACTGGAAGGCCGACTTTACCACCACTTACGATTTTTTAAAGTGATTAAAAAGAGTACAAAAAATTAAACACACGAATGCAGGCTTTTCAAATAAATCGCAAATTTTAAAAGTGATTTAAAGTGTGAAAATCATTTTTTATTATTTTTATTAATACAAAATGCTTTTCACAGTAAATTAAACACTAAAGCCGATTTTGCAAAGATGTTGAAGTGATTTAAATCTGTTCAAAATTAATAATAAGGATTTTTACGACAAATTAAACACTCGGAAGCAGAATTTTGAAACAAATTGGCATTTTTTAAAGTGATTAAAAATGATTTTTTTAACAAATTAAACATTCGAAAATAGATCTTGCAAACAAATTGCCATTTTTTCAAAATTATTAAACCTTTTTCAAACTTAATAAAAATAATTTTAACAACAAATTAAACACTCGAAAGCGGAATTTTCAAACAAATTGACATTTTGCGTTAAAATGCGTTCAAAATAAATAAAACTGATTGTTTTAAAGTAATTTTTTTAAGATTTTTAAAATGAAAATTGTTCAGAATTAATAAAAATGTTATTCACAACAAATAAAACACTCGAAATCAGTTGTTTTTTAACAGTGATTCACATATGTGATTTAGAGTGTTAAAAAGTGTTCTAATTCTACTCTTTAACCTGCAGTCAGTACATAGCACCATGTGGCAGGAGGGATCATTACATAATTTGACTGACCCTAAATTAACAATTTTTAATTAGGTTTCCTGTATTGGGGATTTTAAGGAGGGCGGGATGGGATAGGAAGACGGTCATGGCCGATTTAACATAGGAACTATCTCTGGAGGAATTGTGGGAAACCATGAAAACCACAATCGAAGATAGCTGATCTGGGAATCGAACCTGAGTCTACTGAATGCAAGACGAGGATGCTAACCTCTAAGCCACCTTGTTCAAAATTAATAAATATATTTTTTACTGCAAATTTAACTCTCGGAAGAAGATTTTGTAAACAAATTTTTTGAAGTGAACATTTTTCAAAATTAATAAAAAAAAATGGTTTTTATAACAAATTAAACACTCAAAAGTGGGCCTCGTAAACAAATTACCATTTTTAAATTGTTTTTAAGTACCAAAAATAATCAGAGTTTAAAAACTTGTATGACAAATATTGAAATCGACTTGCGTGGACGCTTCGAGCGTATAAATCACCCAATTAATACCAATTTTTTTTTTCAAAGATGGAAATGTGAAACTAAAAATAAAATGCTTCAGGTAGCTGTCAGAAGTACGAACGTGGGTGGCTTTGAGTATCAATATTTATTCCTATTTTCATTGATTCGCAAATTATTTATGTTTGAATTCACCTCGGAAAGCTTTTGGCGTGAAAGCGTGTGTCCGAACCATCGTTCATTATTTATTTAAATACGTAAATTATTAATTTTGCTTCGGGAAATATTTGACAATTTTGCTACTCGGGGGACTGTATTAATGATAAAAAAATCATTCGAATATTGATTGAAAATGAAGCCACGAGTTAATATCGAAATAACGAACAAAAAAGGAAATCTAGCCAGTTTCGAAGTGACAAATCTGACAATTTTAGGAAATTAATTCAAACTTTTAAACTTAATAAACCTATCAAAAAATTATGCATTTAATTCATTCAATTTTTCATTTGGGCCAAAAGATTTTGTAATGACCAAATGCAAGGTACTCCCAGACCTGGAAAACCTGGAAAAGTCAGGGGACTTGAAAATGTCTGGAGAAGTCAGGGACTAGAAAATGTCTGGAGAAGTCAGGGACTAGAAAATGTCTGGAGAAGTCAGGGAACTAGAAAATGTCTCGAGAATTCAGGAAACTAGAAAATGTCTCGAGAAGTCAGGGTACCTTGGAAACGTCAGGGAAATTCAACGTAGTAATATTGTCAGGATCCAAAATTAATGCTTCCACGTGCTTAGCTTGTGCAATTAGCACTTTGCAAATTTTCCCAGTACAAACAAATTTGAAAATTTGCAACAGTTTCTGAGGACACATTTGGAAAATGTTCACGTTTTCAGAATACAAATTTGTAAGATTTACCACGTTTTTCGAGTACAAATTTGAAAAATGTCAAACTTTTCGTAATACAAATTTACAACATTTACAACCTTTTCCAAGCACACATTTTTAATCTTTTACGAGTAGAATTTATCAACATTTTTCGAATATAAAATTGTCAAATTTTCAAAAAATATAATTTAATTTTTCAAGGTGGAAAATTTTGCAAATTTGTACTCAGAAAAGGTGGAAAATTTTGCAAATTTGTACTCAGAAAAGGTGGAAAA
>JAQGBX010005456.1:0-13658 GCA_034698745.1 Megaphyllum sjaelandicum
TTATGCCTCACCTTGTAGCCTACACCTGGTGCACTTGGGTGTACACTTTTTGGGTGAGTCGAATTCGCCATTAGAATACATGATCGAAAACGATGTAAAAAAATGTTTTGGCAGAATATTACTTTGTTTAATTTAATAAAAAAAATTTCTCATTTAATTCCATAAACATTATTTGTAAAGTACGATTTAAAAAAAATGTCTTAAAAAAGTGAGTAATATTTTCAAATTTCTAAATACATGTACTTTGAAACCCTTTGCTCATTTTTAAAATTTGTTAATTTTCTTTCCTTGAAAAGTATTTTCTCAGTCTTAAATATATGCATGTACGCGATTTTTAAAAAATAATTTAAAACAAATAATATCTTTATATTTCTAATGATTTTGGAAAGTAATCGCACGATTTAAAAATAAATATTTCAAAAATTATTATTCCCAACTTTTTTGAAATCTTTTTATTTTGTTCATTTTCTATGTTTTGTCAGGCGATTTTTTTATATTTTAAAATTTATACTTGCACATGCACACAAGTTTTAAAAATTTCTAATGCTTTTGGAAAGTAATTGCACGGTTTTAAAAAAAATGCATTAAAATTAACATTCCCAACTTCGGCACACGATTTTAAAAATATTTTAAAAACGAATAACATTTTCAAAATTTTTAAATTACTTTGAAATTTTTTTATTTTCTCAACCTACTTTTACTTTCTCCAAAATTTCAAAAATCAATTACTCCACAGTCTAAATTCCAAAAAAATGTTCGATCTTTTTAAACAAGTCTACATTTTATTCGTTTATTCTAATTTTAAAACATTCTATGCATTTCAAGGATTTCCCTTACATGTATCTCAGAGTAGGCGATTGATAAATCATTTCATATTTGACTGAAATCTCGACTCACCCAAGTGGTACGATGGGGAACTTCATATCAATGCCGCTTACGAAAAATGGACAAAAAAATAAAAAGTTTTTATGTTAAAAAATATTCAAAAAAAAATCACAGAACAGTAGTAGTAGTAGTGGTGGTAGCCACAGCAGCAGCAGCACAATCGCGGTTAATAAATAATCCACTAGGGCATTGGCCTACGTCATCGTCCGACGGGATGACCGCTGGTCAGCGTGGTCAAGCCAAGAGTGCACGTGCGGGGGTGGGGGAAGGCCGTTCGCCTCGCGACGAAACGAGCCGTCAGAGGAGAGGACGTTGAGGCGCACGTCCGTCGCCCATCGCGCTCGAACTCCGAATGAGGAGCACAAATCCAAAAGCGCGCGTCTAGCACGCGACCAACCTAGAGGGCGTGGCCAAACACGTGACGTCACGAGAACAAGTCTCGCGGGGTCACGCGAGAGAGAGAGAGAGCGCGTTTCCCGCCACGCGTTTGAAAATGGGTTATTTGTTCGATACATGAATAAGGTTTGAAAGAAAGGAAAGAAAATTAACAAATTTTAAAAAGGAGCAAAGGGTTTCAAAGTATTTAGAAATTTGAAAATATTACTCAGATTGCAGTACAATGTTCATGAAATTAAATGACAATTTTTTTTTATTAAATTATACAAAGTAATATTCCGTCAAAACATGGGTCTTTGCTGTAGTTTTTCAGGTGTAATTTAACCACTAAAAACAACAAAAACTGACATTTTGTCGTTAAATTCAGCACCAATTACTTAGCAAGATGACTTAATTTACCAAGATACACCATTAGGTTCTGATTTTTTAGTTTTTTAAGTGTAAATAAAAATTTTTTTGTATAAAGAAAAAAAAATTAAAAATTAAAAAATTGATTTTTAAATAGCAATTATTATCTTTTGATATGTTATAAATACAAAAATAAAACATTTTGCAAAATTTTTGTGACAGTTTTTTCTCGGGTCTGAGGAGGATATAGACCACTAAGGTACACCACTATCAAATGAATCCTATTTCAAGCGGTATTTTCTAAAACAGGCATGGCCCTATTACCTCACATGGCCCCATTACCCCTCGCTCCCCTACCATCAGAAATTCTTATAAACGATCCCACATCCCCCATAGGCATGTCCTGAATATCCATTCTGTGAATCACCCTCATAATGTCTGCAGTGTGGGGCTAAGTTCAACGTACTGAGGGGGTGCTCGGTTTGCTAAAGTGCGCTCTGAAAACGCTACAAGAGTGAAAAGGTGCATTCAAACTGTGTCGTGCAACTGCTTACGTTTACGCCTTTTATCCGCAGTGGAAAATTTCGTATCGGCGCGAAAAATTTGTGGAAATACACGATATCGACCATCGGAAATTTCTAATTAAGGATTGAATTTCACATCTAAAAAGGATATTATTCCGTAAAAATGGGTAGAAGATTGCAGACTGTAGCAGCTGTGACATGTATGAAGTCATTGCTCATGCTCTTCAACGTCGTCTTTTGGGTGAGTAAATTAATACTCAATTTTAATTCAAAATTCAGAAAGATATGCGTTTGTTTATTATATAAATTCATTACATATTACAAATTTATTACAATTTTAATACGAATTAGGACAGGAAAGATGACGCATATATCCTCGCCACGAAAACAATCGCGAATAGACATATGCTTCGCATTAGTGCGCATCTGCAATATTTGCGATGGCTTATGCGTTACCTTTTCAAAACGTATTGAATTTTTTTTATATCGAATTTATATTAAACTGACATTTATGCGTAAATGCTTACCTGACATCGTTATGTCGAGACGATTCTAGCCTTTTCTAGGTCAGGTCACATCGGTTGACTCTTCAACATCTATAGAATTAAATACGAAATCTCGTATTAAATATAATAGAGTTAAATCTGGAAAAGTGACCACCTTTGAAAGGTGACCACCTGTTTATGTTGACCACTTTTTAGTGTATATTGTTTTTTTTCCGGTGCACATTTAATTCTTAAAAATTCTCCGTATACTGACCACCTGTTCATTATTTTAATGTAATTCAATAATTCTTTGTATAAAGAACAATTGTGTACAGTGACCAACATGCCATTTTTTTTTGGTGGTCACTCTTCACAGGTTATAATGTACTTATTCGGAATCGATTGTTGTCTCACCGATCTGATCGGGTTAAAAGACGATTTAAATTCAAATTCTTCTCACGAAATTGACGTACCGGTGATTCATCTTCAAGATATTTGAACAGAAATAAACTTAGAAAACCTGGAAATTAAGTCAGGGAACTGAACTTGAAAATGTCTGGAAAAGTCAGGGAAGAATGGCTTATTTTGAAAAAGTCAGGGGAATTTAATGTATAGTCATGTTTTTGCATTGCAAAATATGGTTATATAGCTCGGGGCCTATTTTGTGAATAAAAATTTGCCAAATTTTCCAATTTTTTCGAGTATAAATTTTGCAAAATTTTCCACGTTTTCCGAGTACAAATTTTGTAAAAATTTTCTCCGTTTTCCGAGTACAAATTTTGCAAAAATTTTCCCCGCTTTCCGAGTACAAATTTTGCAAAAATGTTCCACGTTTTCCGAGTACAAATTTGCAAAATCTTCCACGTTTTTCGAGAAAAATCTTGGAAAAAAAGGTTGGAAATCTTGCAAATTTATACATATTACGAAAAGTTTGAACATTTTGAAAATTATTACTCGAAAACTGTGGCAAATTTTTGCAAATTTGTACTCTGAAATTGGTCAAAATTTAGCCACGTAGAAGCATTAATTTTGACTTTTCAAAATAAGTCATTCTTCCTTGACTTTTCCAAGTTTTTCAGGTCTGGGGGCCGGGTAGCCTGGGTTAATCCGATTCCGGATAATCGCGGGTAAGGTTCCTTTTTCATAAAAAGGAAGTTTTAAAATGTTTCCCAAAACTAAGCGAGCAAATCTTATCAAAATCTCGGACAAGAATAACAACAAAACCAAGGAAGAAATCATTTCCACATCAACAATTAACCCTCAAGTTCCTACTTCGTACTTTGTACTTATAAGAGTGTGACGATGCGTGTTCGAATGGAGAACAGAGAACAATGACTTCACTAATTGAACATAATAGAGGATTGTTGTATAATAGAAACTCTAAAAGGACACGAGAAAGATGCTTGACTTCTCTTCAAACAATCATTTCTTTCACTTTTCAATAGCATGTGTTTATTCTCCCATTCTCCCATTTTCAGACATGAAATTTTCAACTTCTTTGACTTTACCAGTTTTTCAATCAAATTTCCCTGACCAACGACAGAGTTGACCTATGTCGATGTTATATCCACGATATACGTAATTAGGCCTAGCGTGAAAAGTTTTTGAAATTTTAACATTCATAGTAGTAATCGGATTATCGGAAAATGTAGACATTTTCGTAAATTTTGTACTAGGAAAAGGCAGAAAATTTTGAAAATTTGTACTCGGAAACTGTTCAAAATTCTATAAATCCATACTCTCGAAAACAGTTTAAAATTTTGCAAATTTGTGTTCGGAAAGTTTTTTAAAAAAGTTTGCAAATGGGCCCCGAACTAACCACGTAGAAGATTAAATTTGGGATTGTAACTACATTAATACGTTGAATTTAACTGACTTTGTTCATTCTTCTCTGACTTTTTTTCAAAATAAATCATTCTTCCCTGACATTTTAGAAATAATTCTTTCTTCCTTAGCTGACTTTGTTAAAATAACTCATTCTTCTCTGACTTTTTCAAAAAATAATTCATTCTTTCCTGACTTTTTTCAGAATAATTCATTCTTCCCTGACTTTTTCGAAAAAACTAATTCTTCCGAATAATTCATTCTTTCCTGACTTTTTTTTCAAAATAATGTATTCTTCACTGACTTTTTCAGAATGATTCATTCGATCTTCCCTGACTTTTTCAGAAATATTCATTCTTAACTGACTTTTTCAAAATAATTCATTCTTCCCTAGTTTATTTCCCATTGAATGTCTAAATCTATCTTCGTGACAATTCTCATTAAGAAAATCAATCTCGATTGCAAATTAATTCAGGGGCAATTCATAATAAAATCTGGATAAATTATAAAGAGAAGAGTAGCTTTTTTGACATTAATTGACGCCAGATCATGACGTCATTATCGTAACGTAACTACAGTATTTACATTTTATTGTCGAGCATCCTATGTAGCTTCTCATTTTATATTAAAATGATACTGAGAAATAGAGGTCATTGGAAGGTCGATGAATATTTTATAACGGATAAGCTTTATTATACCATGTACTTTAAAAACTTTTAAATGCGCATTTTTTTATAATAAATTATTAAATATCTTTAATAGTCTTTTTTCTAATATTTTCGTTAGCTTTAAATAATTTACTTCATACTGTTATGGGTTCTACAGTAAAATAAAATAGCTTTCCCTGACTTAAAAATTTCCAGGTTTAAAAAAATTCTCTGACCAATGACAATTGTCAAAAATGAATACATATGTCAAAGTTATTCATAATGTTGCAAAATCGACACAAGACAATATTTTGCAAAATAGTAGAAATATTTTTGTAACAAAATTCGAGAAAATGTAGAAAGTTTCGCAAATTTGTACTCGGAAAATGTTGGAACTCTCGCAAATTTGTGTTACGAAGAGTTGAAGAATTTTTCACGTGGTCAAGTTTGAAGATTTGTACTCGGAAAACGTGGACAATTTTGCAAATTTGTACTCGGAATACGTGGTCAATTTCGCAAATTTGTACTCGGAAATCATGGACAATTTTGCAAATTTGCACTCAAAAACTGTTGCAAATTTTAAAAATTTCTACTGAGAAAATTTTTAAAAGTTTGCAAATGGGCCCTGAGCTAATAACGAACAAGCATTAATTTTGGATCGTGACAGCATGACTACGTTGAATTTTCCTGACTTTTTTTAAAATAAGTCATTCTTTCCTGACTTTTCCAGACATTTCTAAGTTCCTGACTGTTTCAAGTTTTCCAGGTCTGGGGGTACCCTGTATTTTTTAGTAAAAATTTCGCAATTTTTATAATAATTTTTTTAATTATTTTCAATATAGTTTAACTTTTTTATTAATTTCAAATTATTTCTTTAAAAAGAATATGGTAGAACTAATTTGACAATATTATGCTTTAGATAGATGAATCATTGTATATTTCAGCTAAATATTTTATCAGATTTTCAGTAGATGAGCAATACAAATACAATAAGGTATTGACAAAGGCACAATGCCAACACTGTGCACGCAACAGTCAGTTTTAACGATATATTACTTTTGTTCCCGTTGTTAAAAGTGGCCAATTTTGATCCATTAGATGGAGTTATGACCGCTATTCATCGATCTTGGTACATTAATATTCGTAAAATAGGGCCTTTGACTTAATATTTCTCACATGATCGATAATTCCCCACCTAAAAAGGGGTGCAGACATTAGATGATATTGTTACGAGATTAACATTGGCTTTTGTGGACTAGCGGAAGTGACACAACTCATAATTGTTCCTTTTCAAATTTTATTACGCCTGACTCTGAAAGTCTTTCAGCCAAAAGCTATCAATAACATGTATACCATGAAGAAATGTTTTGAAATTTTTTAATTTTCGATGTAAATTTGCCACATTTGTTTCGACAATCTTTCGTCACTCATCTGCTAATTCAGCGTAAACTTTTGAGAATTTCGAATGTGCGAACTAGCGATTTTATTTTTTAAAAATGTGCGAATGTTTGGTTTTTTTGTTTTGCTTCAAACTTTGCAAAGAATTGCCAAAATTCAAAGGTTTTAGAAAGTTTTTTGATTAAATTTGCGAATTTATTTTCTAAAATGTGCGCTTTTGTTTTGGTTTTTTTCTTCAAAAACTTGAATTTTATTTAAAAATTTGTGATTTTTATTTAAATTTGAGAATTTTAGCGTAAACATTTACGAGTTTTGTTTAAAAATGTAGGTTTTTTTAAAAGATTCTCCAGTTGTTGTTTTTTAAATTAGCGATTATTTTTGTTTTAAATTTTAGAATTTATTTTTAAAAATGGGCGCCTTTTTTTCTTTCTTCAAAAACTTGAATTTTTTTTAAAAATTTGCGATTTTTTTTTCAGTAAATTTCCGAATGTTCTTTTTATAAACTGGCCAAATTTTATTTTTTTCAAAAATTTGCGATATTGTTTTCTAACATATGGTAATCTTATTTAAAAATTTGCTATTTTATTTTAAAAATTTACAATTATTATAATGAAAGGCACTGTACTTTCGTATTTAACTTCACTGAGCATAAGCTAAGATGTGTCGTTTTTACTAAACTCATTAAATCAGAAATTGAAGATTTTTAAGTTGCATCACTTCTGATACATGCGGTCATCAACACGATCTCCATTCAATTCGAAATAAAATGACCTAATACACCCATATACATGTAGTTGACCTCTTAAAAAATTTTACAAATCTATGCAAATATATTCTTATTTGAAAACCACCCAAGATGAAACCACACGAAAAAGACGCCATTTTGATTGTGGCGTCACCAAAATTTTACTCAGTGTGTATAACCTTACTTCGTAATTATTTATTTACGTAATTATTTCGTGAATATTTGATAGTTCACCGGAATTGGGATCCTAATTGCTGGAATATGGATGCAGGCTGACCTTTACAAATACATGGAACTAACGACTAATTACAACAGCGCCGCTGCTTACGTGCTCATAGGAACCGGTAATGCAATTTATTATTTACTTCCTAATTATTATTTCATTATTTTTACATTATTTTTACCAAATTAAATTGTCATTTTTCATTCCAGGTTGTTTCATAATTTTGGTGGGCAGTCTCGCTTGCTGTTGCACTTACAAAGGAATACCCGCGCTTTTATACTTGGCAAGTACAATGACAATGTCAATTTTGACCCCTTGCCCATTAACCAACATTGTTTTCAAATTTTGTTAACAAAATATCATCTTTTGAATAGTTCGCTGCTTTCTTGATGGTGGTCTTCGTAGTGGAGCTAAGTGCAGGAATCTCTGGATACGCTTACAAAGCCAAGGTATTTCCAGAAGTTTGTGGATTTGTGACTGAGTTGGGCATGAGTCGAATAAATTTTTAATCGTGACTAAAATAGTCATTCTTAAATTAAAATGACTAATTTAGTCGTTTATCGTCAATCCTATCGTAGCATCAGTCGCTCGATCAGAATAAGCATTTAGCTTGAGATAATTTTCGATCATGATATTTAGTCATCAATTTTATTGATGACTAAATATCCCCGGATCAAGTCAATTTTTCCAATTTTTGACAGTTTAGCAGATTTTTCGACAATATGGCTAATTTAATTTTTAAGAAATTGCGAATTTTTCGACAATATTGCCAATTTTCGATAGTTTTGAAGATTTTTTGACAGTTTTGTTATTTTTCCAAAATTTTCGAGAGTTTTGTTGTGTTTCGACAATTTGGCAACATTTTGGACAGTTTTTTTATTGTTCGACAATTTGGCAAAATTTTTGACAGTTTTTTTATTGTTCTACAATTTGGAAATTTGTTCGACGATTGCCGAATCTTAAAAATTTAAAACTTTTTCGAAAAAGTGGCAAAATTGTCGAATATTAGCCAAATTCTGTAATTTTTTCAAAATTTGCAATTTTTTTGTTTTAAAATTTGCTAAATTGTTGAACGTTAGTTAGAACACTGACGAAAAATTTAAATAACTGTCAAATATTGGAAGAATTATCGAAAACTGCTTAGATAACTTTCTCAGTATGGGACGAGAGCAATATTTCTTGAAAAAAGCTCTGTACATGTATTAACTATGGTAAACATGATTCTATTTATGTACGTAGCTAGGAATTGGATTTCAGGAAGGACTCAACAAATCTATGATCAAATATGACCACGACAAAAATATTCAACACGTTGTAGATCAACTGCAATCCACGGTAAATACAGCTTGTCTTTGACGAATCCTAACTTAAATACATGTATTTTAAAGTACAATATCTAAAATATATCTTTAGAAATGCGTCATCAGAAATAAAAAATTTTAATAAAGGACCATTCAAAAAGGACGTCCTTGTGTAGGGGGTATAGCGGGAGATATGTTGAGTCACGGATGCAATGCGGCAGGGGGTAGGGGGAAAGTCCAATTTTGGGCAAATTTTGCGGACGTCTTTTTTGAATGTCACTTAAAAACGTTTATTGCAAATGCATTAAATGTGGGAATCTCTGAATGTCCTTGTTTGAAATGTAGCTAATTCCTGTTTTCTTTTGATTTGAATAGCTGTACTGCTGCGGCAAAGACAAATACTCGGATTGGTTTCAAACTCCTTGGGCCAATAAGACTCTTTCGGTTCCCGAGTCATGCTGTAAAGTACACAAGGACATTTGCCATCATAAGGATCTGACCAAGTCTACGCTGAAGGATATCTATTTGACCGTAAGTTCGATTCGCATTCCAGCATTTAAATAATGACCTGATCAAACCCTGAGTAGTTGAAAGGTAACCCATATTTAAGGTACAGTACGTGCGTACGGATATTCGAGTAGCTAACAAGTTTTCTGGGAAGCATCATGTTCGTCGATCCAGGCTTGCCCGTACTTTTATTACAATAATGTGCTAACGTTTTCATTTTTGTATTGTTACAGGGATGCTACTCCACTGTTGTAAATTTCGTGGACTCGAATATCGGTGCCATCGGAGGAGCAGCCTTGGGATTTGCCTTTTTCCAGGTATAAACGTACAGGCCGCAAATTAATTTAAAAAAAAAATTGAATGGATTTTAATGAAATATGTTGAAAAAATATTGGTCCATCATTCCTGAACATATTTCAACATTAAAAGATACGTTTCAAAAATTACACCTGCTTTTAAAATTGGTGCGCAAAGATGGATTCCGAGGAGATAGCGGCTCAGCGGCATATTTTTAAACTTTCGTGACCAACATTCCTTTTTTTTTTTGGTGGTCACTCTTAAACAGGTTTTACTAAATGGCACAATTTGGGTCTCTGACCCACATTTTCAAAACTTATTCTTGTCGTTGCATTCGCACATATGCATTTCGAAACCAAATTCCCGTAATTATAATAACACCGCAAAACGTATTTTCAAATGCGTTACATTACATGTTCGATCCAATACCAATTTTCAAAAACTCCTAAAATTAATATACATTAATTAGATAAAAATAGTTAAAAAAATTGCCATCTAACGCTTTTGTTTCGTTTTATTTCCAGCTGATCGGAGTTCTGTTGTCGTGTTGCCTAGCTAGGAATATTAATAAGGCCAAATACGAGCAGGTTGCCTAGTGTCCATTCCGAGGAACCTAACGTCCATTTTTGGGAGGAATTAATCTGCGATGGTTTGGGACGAGATGTCTGCATTTAACAAGTGTCGTAACGAGGAAACGAGTGACTTAGAAATTTCCATCCAAACATCCAAACTTTTTTTTACATAAAAAAAGCCAAAGAAAACACGTAAAGTACGAACAAAACACTTGGAAATTCATATCACTCAAGGAGTTACCAAAAATATTGAATTTCATTTCTTCGATTGCCCAGCGAATGTTCCTATAATATTATCCCGAACGTCCGATGACCCGCGAAATAATGCAGAATGGATTGAAGGTTTATTTTCTAGAAATTTCAATCGAAAAAATCATTATCGATGTTTTAAGTTTTTAAAAGTAAAGTCCGTGACATTATATCGGGATTTTGTACGATATATCTTTTAGAGCAAGCACTTTTTTTAAAAAAAAATTTCATTTGCAAGCTTGATTGGGCTGGTGAAATTTCTGCGGGCATTTTTTCGAGGGATAATTTCAGGCCTTGATTTAAATATTTTCGATGAATTTTATTTTTCTACGGATAATGAAGGGAAATGAGCAGAAATTGCGAATTTCACTTTTTTCAAATTTCTCAAGCGTTAATTATAAACGAATCAAACTTTCTTGACTTTTCCAGGTTTTTAAACAAATTTCCCGACCAAAGACAATGTCAAAATAAAACTATGCCAAGATCTTTTAAAATTTTGGAAAATCAAGACAATCAAGGCAAAATTTACTAATGACAAATTCAAAAAAAAATGTCAAAATTAACGAAGAAAAAGTTAAAGTTTGACAAAATTAGCATTAACATTTTTTGAAAATTTGTCATGAAAAAATGAAGAGCATTTTGCCAATTTGTACTTGTAAACAGTTGAACATTTTAAAAAATTGTACTCGGAAACTGTTACAAATTTTGCACAAAGTTATTCTCGGAATAGGTTAAAAACTTTACGAACATGTCTTCGGAAGAAGTTGACAATTTTGAAAAATTTTCCTCCAAAACTGTTGGAAATTTCGCACAAATTTATTCTCTGAAATTGGGGATTTGCAAATTTGTTCTCTGAAATTGGAGATTTGCAACTTAGTACCACGTGGAATTAATAATTCTGGATTGCAACAAGATTAATACGTTGAATTTCCCTGACTTTTTCAAATCAAGTCATTTTTCCAGACATTTTCGAGTTTCCCGACTTTGCGAGGTCTAGGGGAACCCTCAGCCATTTATTAAAAATTCCGGTCTGGGGAATTTAACGATGCGAAATTCCAAATTCCTGGTAATTTCCTATCATTATCTTCAAAAAATGCAAAAATCAACGACAATATTTAATTTCTAGCCTAAACCTGTCTTCGGGAAAAAAATTCCCTTGAGGATTGACCACCAGGACATCCCTTAAAACATATATACCGTAATATCAAAGCCCATTTAGAAAAACAGTGCGATATAATTAAAAAAAAGTATAATCTATAGCTGCTACTATTTTGTCCCTACTGTTTTATCCGCGGCATAATTAAACGTACCAATTTCTACATTTTATATGTCCACAATTTCACTTCAAAAAAAAATGTACGTGATAATGGATTTTTGATGTTACTTATACTGAATGGTAGTATTTTATCAATGTATACAAATTACATCGCCAGTCTCATTTCTAACAAAATGTTAACCAAATTTAATATCAATTCCACTTTTTAAAACTTCTTCACTTCAGTATATTTAAACGTTACATGATCTGCATATCAGTCAGTGTCAAAGGTCACATTCAGTATTATTACCAAGTCGCACATATTTATTGGGACTTTTTAACTAAGATTGTGAAGTTTTAAAAGTAAAATGCACCAACGTACCGTTTTCGGGATTATCTTCGAAAGATGATGTTACAAAAATATTTTCAGAACTATATGAGACAGTCTTCGAAATTTTAAAGCAAGGTTTAAACTAATTTTTATAATCTCGTTAATTACGATAATCTTGAATGTCATTTTAGAAACCAAAGAAATACAATGGCTAGTTAAATGTTAGCAGACAGTGGTAATAAAATCAAATGTTAATGAATATTCAATGACTTTTCAATGACTGCCTTGTACGGACCAACGAATCGAATGAAACATTTGTCGCGAAACACGTTTTCTGTTTCAGCTGCTTAAAAAATGCTGCTGAAACATGTTTCTGCGCATCTACTTCTGAAACATGTTTCGGAAACTGGCCATACTGACCAGTGGTGTAGATAATTTGTTTTTTATTTGGGAAAGGAAGGGGGGGGGATGATGGGGAAGAATTCAGCCTCTTTAAACTCCAAGTATGAATTATCCTTATTGTAAATTTTGATAAAAATATATTTAATAATATATTCATATTTTGTATTTATATACAAAATATACAAAACTTGATCAATGAAGAAAATGTGAAAAAAGTTGACTAAATTTTTCAATATAAATTTGAAAAACTTTCCAAAAATTGAATACTGAAAACGTGTGGGTAATTTTGCAAAATTTAGCAATGAAAATGTGGAAATTTATGCAAAATTAACCAACGAAAATTAGAAAAATTTTGCAAAATTGACCAATGAAAACATGAAAGACTTAGTAATATTTGGTATTTATATAAAAAATGCACCAAACTTGATTAATGAAGGAAATGAAAAAGTTGACTAAATTGTTCAATTAAAATTTGAAAAATTTTACCAGTAGATATTTCGCGGAAACATGCCACAAAACAGTGTTTCGTAAAAATGTTTCGTTATTCCGTACTAGGTTTTTTAAAGTTTTTTTTTTTTTTGATACGGTAAAAATGAGTGGCAAACTATAGCTAGTTAGTTTGATAAAAAGAGTAATGATCTTCGTGAATGATGTTACGAAAGCATCCATTTCATGGCGATTGACCATATTTTTATCATTTTTTTATTTAAGATTTAGATTTGCTTAGATGGTGGTGTAAATTTAAGGTGGTTTGAAATTGTGCATGAATTCACGCATTAATTGACATTTTATCCTGTTTTTGCTTGTCCTTATCTATCAAATATTACTCGTCTATACCGAAAACTGTAATCTCGAAAGAAGAAATTTCCAGCATTATATTTAGTATATTTATTGCCAGAATAGTGTATACCTTTATCCGAGCTTTATGGTATTAAATTTTATTGTTAAAAATAATTGTTTGATTCAATTTTTTCAACAGCATCGAATGAAGATCTACGTAATGTACTCATGCATGTACTCATGTACTCAAGATAGTTTTTAACCACTGTGATACCTCATGATAAATATTTCCAAAAAATATTGCTATTTAAAAATGCACATGTTCGTCATAAGATCAGGGTTCCCCCAGACCTGGAAAAGTCAGGGTAGTTGAAAATGACCTGGAAAAGTCAGAGAAGAATGGTTTCTTTTAAAAAAGTCAGGGAAATTCAACGCAGTCATGGCGATCAAAAATTAATACTTCTACAAGGTTAGCTCAGGGCCCATTTT
>JAQGBX010005457.1:0-13657 GCA_034698745.1 Megaphyllum sjaelandicum
AAATTGCGTAATTATTGCGATGTTAAGTTAAGAAAATTACAATTTTATAGCAATTTAATAATGAAGTTAACAATTGCTCTTTATAACATTTTATGGGGTTGATTTTCTCTAGGGTACGTGATGGAATTTCAAATAAATTGTCTGTAGCATCTTCAAATTGCCCAAGCTGAGCTTTGTTTGTATATTATCTTTATTTTATCCTTCGTTGATAGCTTTTTGTGCTTGATTTGAAATGAACATTATTCAAGTTGAATAAAAATCATTCAATTTTGGACCTAAGCACGGGGCCTAAAATGCGCATGGCCATACACGAATGCCTACTCCTGCTTACCATTATATAAGGCTGGCGCTGCAAGAAGGTGCTGTTCCTGAATTAATATTAATATTTTACTTAATCCCTACTAAACCTAAAAATCCCTAGTAACTCTTAATTTCTGCATTTTTTTTAGGCGCAAACGGTAACCAACCATCAACCCCTCCCCTCCCCTCCTCCATGTACGCATGTGTAACCAAACCCTAAACCCCTCTCCCCCCAGTTGGTTACAGTGCAGCATTAACCCATGGCAGGGCCCCAAGGTTTCAAACTTCTTTGGGCCCCTCGATCCCCATCCCCCCTCGCCGCCCCCGAATTTCAGAAAATGTTGCAAATTTGTACTCAAGAACCGTGGAACATTTTGCAAATTTATACTCGAAAACGTTGAAAATGTAAATTTGAACAGGGAAACCTGAAGAATTTTGCGAATTTCTCCCCGGAAACCGTAAAATCTTTTGCAAATATCTATACTCAGAAACGTAAATTATTTTACAATGTTGCAAAGTTGTACTAAGAAAAAACATGGAAAATTTTGCAAATTTGAAAAAGGAAAACTTTAGAATTTTGCAAATTTGTTCTCAAAACGTAGAAAATGTTTCAAATTTGTACTCAAAAAACTTGGAAGAATTTAAAAATTAATGGGAGAAAAACGTGAAAAATTTTGCAAATTTTAACTACTGAGGAACCGTGGAGAATTTTTCAAATTTGTCCTCGGAAAACGTCAAATATTTTACAATGTTGCACAGATGTACTTAAAAAACGTGAAAATTTTTGCAAATTTATACTCTAAAAACGTAGAAAAGGTTGCAAATTTGTACTCAAAAAACACGGAAAATTTTGCAAATATATGCTCGAAATACGTGGAAAATTTTGAAAATTTGAACAGGGGAAACCTGGAGAATTTTGCAAATTTATCCACAAAAAGTGTGAAATGTTTTGCAAATTTATAGTCGAAAAACGTGAACAATTATGAAAATTTTTAAAAGAGAGAGAATTTCAGAGAATGAATGAATGATCATGGGCCCCTTCTTTTGGTGGGCCCCTAGGCTTGAGCCTTGTCTGCCTTATGGATAATACGGCCCTGTGACACGTATACGATCGAGTCTAAAAGTACTAACTTACGTAGATCTCACCGACTGAGGAAAAAAATGAGTTAACTTTGCATTTTTTAAAAAAAAAAATTAGGTTTTTCAAGCGCGTGTATTAGTTTTTTGTAATCGAAAAAAATACTCCGCTGTATTGGAGATTCTGTCAAGGTTTCCAGTCTTCAGAATTAGGTAACAGATGGTTTTAAAATATGGTACATTTACATTCTCATGCTTTGTTCTTTAGTTTGTAATACTTTGTCAAACTAAAACGTGATAATAATGTGTCAAAGACATCACCGAACAAGCTCTCGTTGTGTCCGAAAATAATGGCTAACTTTTGAAGTTTCTGGCAAGAAAAAGTTATTTTTAGTAATTCAACAACAGTTTAAAGAAGAAAAAAATTGCAATAATCAATACTGAACAAACGAAATAAATGTGATGAAAGCGCACTCGGTTGAAAGGCTCGAGGGACAATAGCAATTAAAAGCCACAATTAAAGACGCCATCTTGAAAATAGTCTCTCGGTTCATAGACCGCTAAGGAAAACCACCAAATACTGTAATTAAAGCCTCCCAAAGGTTAAGGGCCACTGCAACGACCACAAAACTGTCTTTTCCACGCTGCTAGGAAATTCCTCGCAAGAAGTTGATTAACGGAAGCAGCAATTGGGCACGAAAGAAGCCTCACTATAGAAATTCTGTCTATTTAAAAGCGTGCTCTTTAACACAATGCCAAATTCACAATAAAAGAGATGTTTGATGATGACATTTTAAAGATACTCTAACTATTTTAAGCTTTACGAGAAACCGAAACATGCTTCGTTGTATCAGTATATCGTTATAGCTCCTCAAATGTTTTTTTCTTCTTATGACTGTGAACGGTACAAGATATGAATTTATATCCCTACCAGCGGAAAGGCCCGGCTTTGCCCAGGCTGTACTTAAAAAACTCACCATATACCAATCGATACGCTGGTAAATCCCGGCGTTTCCCGGAGAATATTAATGAAATCATAAACATTGACCAGGGTAATGGCGTCCTTTTTGTACCCCGAAGTCATTGCACACAAACGTCTTTTTTTTAATGACCTCTCAGGTCACACGCACGTCCTTTTTGATTAACCCCTTAGTCACACGCACGTCCTTTTTGAACGGCCCTTAGCTAAGCCACACACACATTCTTTTTGACTGGCCCCTAAGTCACACGAAAATCCTTTTCGAATGGCCCTTAAGTTACACACACGTCCTTTTTGAATGGCCCCTAAGCCACACACGCACGTCCTTTTTGAATGGCCCCTAAACCACACACACGACTTTTTGAATGGCCCATCCCCACATCACATGACACAAACACGACCACGCCACCACCCACACGACCACACGTTTTCTATTTCATATATTAGACTAGCAGTAAAACCCGGCCTTGCTCGGGTAAAATTTCTTTTATGATTTTCTAACTCCTTAAATGCGATCAAGAGTTACATTTAGCTGTCCTTTGGCTCCAAAAGATGGCGCTATATGACCTGGATACATCCCGTATGGGGGACAGAAAACCTGTTTGACAGTTTGATGGTCCGGGGCAAATTAGAAAAGATTTATGGCCTTGTAATTCCCCACGGAGTTCGCGCTCCTGGGGGTGTGTGTCACGAACGGCCAATCATACGGACCCAAGCTCAAACAAACAAACGCCAAAAGGATTGGCTAGCCGCAAAAACAAAATGGCGTCGTTTTCTATTTTATATATATAGATAAGTAACCACCCACAAAATTAATAGATGCAACGATGTTGTACATGTATACATAAAAATTCGTTATCTGAGGTAGAGTAAGTATAGTTTTGGATTTCTTAATTTCATAACCCTTATCACCAGAAAATTGAAATCCAGTTTCTAGAAATGTCAATTAAAGCAAACTAAAACCGAATCCAAATGCAACTCGTCGTCATATACGTTCAACGCGTTAATTAAGTTAGCGAATTCTAAAATTCAATATTCCTAAATGCCCTGAAAAGCAAATTAATGCGATTGCCATGGGATTCCTCGGAGCTATTCGTTTGTCGTTTCATTAAACAATCAACGAAAAGAGAGAAGGAAATGCGATGAAACGTTAAATCTAAAGCAGCTTCCAAACGCGCAATAAGGTCATTGAAAATTACGCTTTCAAATGTTTTCCCTATTCACTACTAAGTTTTATCGGGAAATTAAATTCCTCGCAATATGGGGAAACCCACCGAGCAGTTTGTAGATCTAGCGAGAGAAAAGGCAGAATAAATCTAGATTAACGAAATGCCCCGACAGCAATGATGCTTCACAAAATAATCTGAATCTTTAATGATGAAACCAACTTAACGAAGACGCGCCTGCATTCAGAGAGATCAAACAGGATTCCAGCTGACGTAAGTACTGTTGTAGAAAACAGAAATCTTGAAAACAAAAAGTTAGACACTTGAATTGAACGTACACTATATACAGGGTGGACAAAATGGCCTCATCCCACCTAATAATATTTAAACCATTGTAGAAATGATAAATGTGTGACCAAATCATAAGAAGTCAGGGTATCCACTGGAGAAAGCACACTTGACCATTTTTTCTAGGTCAATCAGACAGGAAGTACGTTAAGGACACAAAATAGGCATATGGTCCCAGCTACAAAGTTGTAGGGCATCGTAACCCACATTGAAAAGAAATGTATTCCAAATGTATTTCAAATATATTTGGAAATACATTTCAATGGGCGAAATCCATTTGAAATACATTATAAAATATATTTCAAGTTCTGAAATACATTTGCAATGTATTTTGAAAATACATTTTGAAATACATTTCTAATTATGAAATAGATTCACAATGTATTTTGAAAATACATTTCATCGCAATGTATTTTGGAAATACATTTCCAAAATTCATTGTAAAATACATTAGAACATTTATAAATACCGGTGCATCAGAAAATTCATTTAAAAATACATTTAATCTATTCATGTACCCTGGTTGAAGGATCAGTATGAAAATATGCTGATGTCAGTAAAGTCTTACTGAAAACAGTGCATTTTATACTGATATTAGTATAGTTAAACAGATAATTAACAGTATGAGCTATGCTGTTATCAGTATAGTAAAGTGATGTCAATAAGCCATTTTATACTGATAACAGTAGATTTTATACAGATATCAGTACAGCAAACTGATAACAGTCTAAGCTATGGTGTTATCAGTATAGCATACTGATATCAGTGAGCAATGTTCAGCTGATACTAGTATAACCTGTACCGATATCAGTATTATACTCATATCAGTATACTATACCACACTGAATACGTATCTGTAAATTGCCTAAGTGACATCAGTGTAGCATGTACTTGCCATTACCAATATTAGTGACTGTGTTACAAATACTTTAGTATAACCTTTATACTTCCCTGTTCAATAGTACCCAGGTAAAAAAACAATTATTTCCAGATATGGCATACATGTATACATGGAATACATGTTTCTATATATGACCCTATCTGAAATGGTCTATATGTGGATTAACTTGATACGCCCATACTTGCTTTTTTATGTGCCCAAGAATAAAAATTTCCATAAATGGGTTTACTTGATATGACCAAACATTGCTTTATATCTGGATATACAATTGAAACCACATCATGCTGTATACAGTATACATTAACTATTTAAACAGCTGCTTAACAGGTATACCTTTATTTGAATCATTAATGGTTTGTAAAACCAAGCATACTAGCAGTTTAAAAATGGAAATTACAGAGGGTGTTTATTTTAAAGGACAAGTAAATAATAGAAATTCAAGATTGTTGTTGCATTGTAATGCATAACAAATTGAAGAACTATTTCCAACTGCCATAATTGATAAGCTTATTTTAAATGCAACCTTTAGAAATTTTTAAGGAATTTTTAGATGGTGTTTCCTAAGTGAGCAAAATAAATAATGGGTTAATATTGAAGCCCGTGTTGGAATAAAAAGGGAAACCCCCATTTTTTATTTTGAATGGACTGCTCTGTGCCGGGGAAAACCCCGTTTGTTGTTTTGAAGGGCTGCATGGTTGAAACAGGGAAAAGTCCCGTTTTTGTTGTTCTATTGGCCAGTGTTTATAGAAATAATTTAATATGACTATACTGTAAGAGAAATTCTCACAGCTTTCTCAGTGTTAAATTCTATCACCAAGGAAGTGTACATCAAGTTGTGAGAAATGAAAATTTCCACAAACACCAGAAAACTGTGTAATGAAGAAACATTTGAAAACAAGGATTAACATACTGCTGGACGAAAAGCTTTAGGATTCGGTAAGTACAATGTATTCTTGCCGTTATAGGCAATATTAACCATATACACATACAGTAGGCCTATAATTTCGGAAAATCTATTTCAATTAAATGTATAAACATATGTTTTACAGTTTATATGCACAGCTGTAGACTACAGTTAAAAATTATAATTTATGCTGCCATGGGACTACTAAAAATTTGTTTATTTTAAACAACATCCTATATACTGTATATATACAAGTATATACTTTAAATAAATGCTGAACTAAATTCTTGCAATTATTTATCAGTAAACTATTATGCTATTACGAAAATCAATCGTTGTGGTGTCTTAAAATGTTTCTAATCACTAAATATAATTTAAATACATTTAGAATAATTCCATAAACTAGCCCAATCTATCACTTATAATTTTTTTCATTTATACAGAATGATTGTACAGAAGTTGATAAACAAGTTGTAAACACTGCATAGTTCTTAAGTTAACCAAACAAGGTAAGAAATGGTGACACAAATTAAAAGGATTTTTAGCTATACTTACAGTAATTACATTAATTTTTAAAATTGTAGGAAGTCACCAATCACAGAAGAATGTTACTACTTACCAGTCACCTTTACTTCAATTGTATTTACATCAAATCTTTCGGATTCAATATTCTATTGAAGTAGATTTTTTCTGTTTTCTATGTTAGCTTTTTGCAGTTGCTTAAATAAATAATTTCATAGTTATCTAATGTAGTCGTTTCATTTGATTTTGTGGTGCATATCGTATATACTTTAATTATTCTTACAGTTTAAATGATGTTTGCATGGCTTAATTTAGTTCAAATTAATGCCAATTGTTCGACCCTAATTACAGGTGACTGAATTTATTTAAATGTTGGAATATACCTATCTGAAATGGGGTAAGTCTGGGCAATTTATTGTATGGATATATTTTCTGTTTTATTTTAGCAATAACTGAACAATAAACACACTATTATCAGTATTTTTAGAATATACTGACATTAGTGTGTTTTACAGAGATCAGTATGTTACTAATATCAGCATGCTGCTGAGATCAGTATGTTACTGATATCAGTAGAAAAATATACTAATCCTTTAACCAGTGTACATATTTAATGACATTTTTAAATGTATTTTAGAAATTTTAGCAATTAAATCTTGTGATATATGATAAAATGTATTTTGTGGTGTATTATGAAATACATTTGTGATATATAATGCAATGTATTTATGGTATATTATGAAATACATTTGGGATGTATTATGAAATACATTTGGGATGTATTATGAATTACATTTGGGATGTATTTTGAAATACATTCGGGATGTATTATGAAATACGTTTAGGATGTATAATGAAATACAATTGAGATGTATTATGAAGTACATTTTTGATATATTATAAAATGCATTTCGAAATACATTTTGGAATGAAAAATTGTCCCAATACATTTCCTTTCCATGTGGGTTCTCACCTCACATTCAGTAGACCCGGGTTTTAATCCCGTGTCGGCTATCTTCAATTGTGGTTTTTCATGGTTTTCACAATCTCTTAAGGCGAATGCTGGGATTGTTCCTGTAATAAGTAGGCCATGACCGTCTTCCATTATGAACAAAAAACCTATAAAACCGTAAACGTGATAATTTCTTACTGATGATTGTTATTTTAATTTCTCTCCCACCCACCATTTATTTTCACAAAGACAAATAGAAAAAAAACTTGATTTCTTCAAAAAACCTAAATTAAATAAAGATTTCTGGGCTCCAAAGTAAGCGTCTTACCTAGCAAAGTTGGCTGAGTGGTTAATGCTCAGGCATCGTTTTTGGTTTACCTGGGTTCGATTCCTGTGTCGGTTCTCCAGACATTGTTTTTTGTGGTTTTCAAAAGTTGCTTCTAGGCGAATGCTGGGTTAACTCCTATGGAGTTGGGCCTCGACTAAGTTTTCTTGTTTCATGCACCGTATAGTAATAAAAGACAAAAGGAAACGAGTTCTGGGAAAATGGCCAGATGGCTAAAAAATTTCCAGTAAAATAAGTTTTTACATTGTTTTACGTAGTAAAGTTTGAGTTAATTAGTAATGGAGGGAGTTTAGTGTTTAGTTCTTAAGTGTGGATTGTAGCATTCTGTGAGTAGGTGGCACCAGGTTGGGGGGGCCCTCTGAGCATAGCGTGCACGGTTCCTAGAGGATTGGTTGTAAACTTCTAGATTTGGTGTATATTATATATGCGTTAGCTCTAATTAGGAATATAATTTTTTAATATGAAACGGCAAGTGCATATCTTCGTAGCTAGGTGGGCTTTAACTAATCCATAAACCTTACATTTGGATATTATTTCAAATCGCCTTGACTTACTATAAAGAATCAAATAACATGAATAACAACACTAACATTCTCCATTACTGAAATGCAACTATACAAACACTCACTTTTAGCATTTCTTTCAAATAGAACTTAGACTTTAAACCGCATTCATGGAAACAGTTGGGTAATCAGAAGAACCTGTTAGTAAGATCTTTCCTCACAATTACAAAAATAAACCTTTCTAAGGCCTGCTATAGAAATGCAAATAGCCCTTAAAGTGTTTTTTCTTCTTCTTCTTCTTCTTCTTTATTGTTACACGTAATTTTTAATTTTTTTAAAATTTTAATTTACTTTTGATCAAACAAAACTTTTCAAATGAAATTTTAATTGAAGTTTTTAAGTTCTATAACAAGTTTGTATAAAAAATTATTTCAAAAGTTTTATAAACTGAGTGTTTAGGTTTAAAATCGAGTATTAATTAAGAGTTTAAACCGAATTGTAATTAGTTTTACATGAGAGTTTGATTTGAAATTTTTATAGAAGTTTTAAACGAAATTGTTAGTATCAGTCCAAAAAATGGACTTTCTGTCAACTCAGAACGTGTTAAAAGTTGTTTAAACTTTTAGTGAACATATTTTAAAAAAGTTTGCAATCGGGCCATTCTTTGATTAACTGTTTTGTTAAAAAAATACAATCAAAAAGGATTAATTTGAAAGTTTTTTAATCAAGAATCGAGTATTTTGGGTTTTTTTGATTTTTTTAAAAAACCTTACTTTTTAATAGAGTTTCGATTAATAAAGTAATAAATGAAGTTTTGAATCTGGTCTCAATAGACTACCGAGCAAAATTGGCTGAGTGGTCAATGCTCAGACTTTGCATTCGGTAGACTCGAGCTGGTTCGATTTCCGTGTTGGTTCTCCTGACTTTGGTTGTCGTAGTTTCCCAAAGTTGTTTCTAGGTGAGTGCTAGGGTAATTCCTATGGAATCGGCCACAACCGTAGTTTCTAACCTACACGTACCTTACCCATTAGTACGAAATTTAAGTAGGGCAAATATACTTTTCAAAATTTGTCGTTAGTGAATTTTGCAAAAATATTTTCCAGCGTCGATTTTTGAAAATATGTAAACTTTTCACCGATTGTCATATTGGCAGGTGAAGTTTTTTTAAAGATGAAAAAGTCAGGGAAATTTAAGATGAAATTTCTGGGGTTACAACCCTGTTGGAGATTATCAATTTAGGACAACGTTTTAATTTTAAGATTACTTTCTAATTTTTGAAAAAAAAATTAACTCAGTGTTCCCCCAGAAATTTTATTTTTAATATCCCGGACTTTTTTAGGTTTTACAAATGTTTCCCTTACCAATGACAACAAATGTAAAACTTAATTGACATATTTTCAAAATTCGTCGCAGTAAAATATTTTTCAAAATTTACTATACAAATTAAATATTAAAACAACAAATTTGCATAAATAACCTCAGAAAAATTATCAATTCTTTATTTGTAACATTTAGAAAGTTTTGCAAACTTGTCTTCGTAATACGTCGAAAGTTTTAAAATTTTGACTTAAGAATACGTAGAAAAGAAGCAAATGCTCAGTTTATGAGACACCTTTTTTAATTTTTTGATTATTTTTTGAAAATGTTAGCTGTTTTTCTTGAATATTGGCACAAAAAATGTTGATTAACATTTTTTAGCAATTTTTACATTTTCTTTCTCAAATTTTAGCACAAAAAGTTGATTAATCTATTTAATTACTTTCTTAAAAAAATTTTAATTTTTGTATATATTAATTTTTTTTTCTTTAAAATTTTTTAATTTTGTCTGTGGGGAAACGTAGAAAATTGTAATGGGAAAAATGTAAAAATGCTTCCAAATGGGCTCTGACTGAGGTGAATTTTCTTGACTTTTCCAGGCCTTGGGAAAGCCTGTAATATTCACGAATGTCTATAGTGTTTGGAAAATGTTGAGATTAACGTAATAAGATGTTTTTTTAAAAAAATTCAAAATTGAGAACGTTTTTCGGAATGCAAATATTCAAATTTTTGCTCGAATATCTTGATATTTTGGAAAATTTGTCCCCGGAAAAGCATTGCAAATTGTACGAATTAAACATTCAGAATAGTGAGGGTTGCAAAAATTTACAAACTTCTCCTCAGAAAATGTTTGAATATTTTGTAAAACTGTCCTCAAAAAATGTGGAATATTTTGAAACTTTTTTAAACGGAAAATGTTAACAAATTTTCAAATTGTTCTTGGAAAAGTTTGAAAATTGTCTAATTTTTCGAAATTTTCCATGTTTTCTCAAGGACAAATAAGCGGAATTTTTTTCTAAACCTTGATTCTAAAATGTTACACTAAAAAATTTAATTCATATTTTTTTAATACTCATTTTATGAGTGGAAAGAATAAAAATTAAAATAAACAAGTACGATAATTATTAAAACATATCTTGAACGCTTTACCTTTTATTTAGGGTGAAAATCAAGATTAAACTGTTAAACAAATCTCCATTTATTACAATGTTTGCTTGAACAAAGTAAAACAAAATAATGAATACAATTCCTATTAATTTGGGTGAAAACAATTTTTAAATAAAAATGCTACTAATGCCGACAAAACAGAAACCAAAGTTAGATTAACTTTGATGCACTTGTTAATACGTTTGATAAAACAATGTTTTCGACTGCTCGCAATTCATACTGGCGCTTGAAGTAGTTTAACAACAACAATAACAACAAATTTTGTAATTTAAGTACGAACCTGAGGCGAGATTTTCGAAAATAAGCCTTCGTAGAAAGAGCCTTTTATACAGTCTGCACTCGCACCACTCGACTCTGTAACAAAAGGATTTTTAGGCGTTCACTGTATATGACTTAATGGCAGATTAAGTAATGAGAGAAATACTTAACAGGAACTAACCTATCTTTAGCTCGATTTGCTTTTGCCAAGATTTCTGTGAAAATAATAAAAACAATTATAAAAAAGTATGAAAATGATTAAGCAAATGCTTTATTTTTAAAATTTAAAAAAAATGCTCAGACTGAGAATTAAAGTCTGAGCATTTTCTTCTTTTACATCTTTTAAATGGAGTTATTTTTTTTTTTTTTTAAATTGATTTTTTTTAAGTTTCATGGAGTTTATTGTTGAATTTGCACCGTTGTTTCATTTCAGAGGTCAAGTTTTGTTTCTTTGGTATTTTTTTTCAAAATTTTGTTTAAATTTTTTTTAAAGTATTCTGGAATTTACTTTGAAAAACATTTTTCGAATTTGTGTTAATGTTTTCTAAAATTATTTTGAAACGAAGCTAATGCTTTATTTTCAACATATGAAAATAAGCAGATGCTTTGTTTTTAAGATATAAAAATTAGCTAGTGCTTAGTTTTCAAGCACTCTAGAAAACTTTAACACAAATTCGATAAAGGTTTTTCAAAATAAATTCCACATAACTTAAAGTTTTTTAAGTATTTTTTAAAAAAATAATACTACTTCGCAAATTCAAAATAAATTTTTTTAACAATTGCTTGTTTTTATTCTAATTTTCGAGAAATATTAGGGAAATTTTCAAATGTCTCTTTTTTTGAAAGAGGGAGGTCATTTGTTTAAAAAGAAATCTGAAATTTATTCTATTTTTATTCATTTATTTACTTAAGAAAAATATTTTCTTGAAATTTATTTCAAGAATTATTTCGAAACAGTCTGGTTTCTAGGTATTTTTCGTAAGATTTTTCGAATTTCTAAGAATCTTTTTAAGATTAGTTTTTTAACAAATTTGTTAAAATTAATTAAGGCTAATAGACCTAATCATTAAACCAGCTGCAATTTAATCCTGTAGTCCTATACATGTTTAGGGAAAACCTCTCGTTTCTTTTTTTAAAAAAACGGAGATGTATACAAATTTACAGTTAAGCAAATAAATAAATAAAACTGGTCTTTGTCCATGCATTCGCTGGTGTTTCATCCAATTTTCCTCCTTTGCATTTATTTACGAAAACAAATGGAAAAAAACAAACCATGCTGGCCAAATTTCCTCAGAAATCACAAATTCAAAAAATACTCGTTAACCCCAGAGTTACAGAATCTCACCGAGCAAAGTTAACTGATTTGTTAATGTTTAGGCTTTGTATTCAGTAGAACTGGGTTCGATTCCCGTGTCGGTTCTCCTGACTTTGGCTTTCGTGGTATACTAAACTGCTGTGAAAATTAAGCGCATGCTATCCGCAAACAGTTTTAAACTAAACAGCATAAAATTTAAAACTAATTTTAATATGAAAACAACATACAAACTAATCTTAAAACACTATTTTTAACATCAAAAAACATTATTTGAATAAACTTTAAACAAATGGTCGCAATTAAAAACACCGAGCAAGGTGGCTCAGAGGTTTGCATCCTTGTCTTGCATTCGGTAGACCCGGGTTCAATTCCTGTGTCGGCTAGCCTCAATTGTGGTTTTTCATGGTTTCTCACAATTTCTCCAGGCGAATCCAGGCGGTCCAGGTTATCACATGGTGGAGATGCAGGCTTTTCCTTCTCTACAGCTACATCCCTGTCTGTTTAAAGAGATCGAACGGTTGAATTTGGAACAGGCGAGTTTAGAGGATTTGAATTTTGGATAGTTCCACCGTGGATGAATTGAGTATGGAGATCGAGCTGGGACAGCTCGAGTTGGTTGACAACTCGAATGTTTAATCTGGACGGAGATCGAGCTGGGCAGCTCGAGATAGTGATCTGGATGGAGATCGAGCTGGGACAGCTCGAGTGTTTGTTGTGGATGGAGATCGAGCTGGGGCAGCTCGAGTGTTTGTTGTGGACGGAGATCGAGCTGGGGCAGCTCGAGTGTTTGTTGTGGATGGAGATCGAGCTGGAGCGGTCGAGCTTCCAGTGTTCGAGTTTTGAGTGTTCGACGTCGTGGCGGTCGAGCTTGGAGAGGTCATCGAGCTTGGCAGGGTCGTCGGGCTTAAAGAGGTCGCCGAGCTTAGAGAGGTCGAGCTTAGAGAGGTCGTCAGGCTTAGAGAGGTCGTCGTAGCCTAATGAGGTCGTCGAGCCTAAAGAAGCCCTGTCGAGCCTAAAGAAGCGCCGAGCCTAAAGAAGTCGTCGAGCCTAAAGAAGCCGCCTCGCCTGGACAAGTCGCTGAGCCTAAAGAAGTCGATGCTAAGGAAGTCGAGTTGGTTGGAATTCGAGCTGAATGAATGGGAGTGGAACAAAGAAGAGTTTAAAGATTCGGCCGAGGTATTCAAGATACTGTGGGGCAATGCGTCATGAACAGTCCTATTAAGGAGAGATCGCGCCGAGATATTTTTAGTAATTGAGATTGGACATGGTAGCAAGTGTAAGATAGAAATGTTTTGTATACGCGATCGATGTAATTTGGGGAGAACTTTTGCATCTTCTGTTAAAGCGTAAATTTTGCCCTTTTAAATCTCTGTTCCCCTTTAAGAAACTTTTTTCTTATATGTGTTATGGCTCTTAGGTGACCCGTTTTAAAGTTTATTATATTGTTAGTGGCACGGAGAAATATTTTGGAATGTTACCCTTGAATTGAGTCGCCTCAGGAGTGGCTCCATCTTAAGGAGAGGGGTGTGATGACCCTGTGACCTTTGGGTCATAAGGTCATCGTAAATGCGTAATCCAGGTGATAGTGAACTTTGCCTAGTT
>JAQGBX010005458.1:0-13657 GCA_034698745.1 Megaphyllum sjaelandicum
TTTTTCTGACCCTTCTCATTTGTGCCGAAAAAAAATGTTCTCCAAATCGTTCGATTTTGGTGTCATTCGAAGCGTCTAGAAACGCTGATTCCGAAAAACGCATAAAAATAGCGAAAAAACGAGTGGAAATGGTCGAAAAATGGATTTTAAAGTTTTTGTCGACTTTTTTTGTTTTTCGCGTTTTTTTACCTATTTCTAGTCGTTTTTCGATATTTTTAATGCGATATTTGGAATCCTCACATCATAGGCTATCGATATACATTAAACTTATTTCAATTAGACAACAAAAAGTTTTCAAAAAAAATCAAAGGGTACAATTCTCATTTGTGGCCGAAAAAAAAATGTTCTCCAAATCGTTCGATTTTGGTGTCATTCGAAGCGTCTAGAACCGCTGATTCCGAAAAACGCATAAAAATAGCGAAAAAACGAGTGGAAAAGGTCAAAAAATGGATTTTAAAGTTTTTGTCGACTTTTTTTTTGTTTTTCGCGTTTTTTAACTATTTCTAGTACTCGTTTTTCGGTATTTTTAATGCGATATTTGGAATCCTCACATCATAGGCTATCGACTGTAGTCATCGATAATTAAATGTTGCAAATGGAACCATTAAACTAATTTTACGACGCCTTACAACTTTCTAATTGACGTTTTCTTTGGAGTTATTATTGTTTAAGAGATTAAGACCGAAAGACCCTTGAAATGGGCCTTGGGGTCATATGTTTACGCACCATTAAATTCAACGCTCCATGGTTCCTACATGTCCCCATTGTCGGATTTTTCATTATTGAACCCATTGCGGAGATTCTGAGGGGGGCAACAGACATTTTAGCAACGCTGTATTCAGGGTGCTCTCTTAAGTCCCGGGCCATGCAAGGAAAAACAAGTACAGTAGAACCTCCAAAGTTGACCACATCCATATGTTGACCACCTATATAAGTTACATGTTAACCACTTTGGCTGTGACACTCAATATTAATTTACCCTCTTTAACCTGACCAGTTGACCCTTTTTCTGACATAGGTATGATTAATCGCTTGCTGTGTAGGTAGTGTTTGTCCTACACGCATGAAACACTATGTCGGCCCAACGACGGTTTTTGGTCGGCATAGCGGTAAAGCGTCGTAAGGCGGCAAACCACCGGTGGTCCGACGTCGGATCGCAGGTGGCTTGCCGCCTCAAAAACGTCAGTCGGAATCCGACGTTTTTCCGACACGGACCGCCGGTGGCTTGCCGCCTCACGACACCAGAGACGGAGACGAGGACAACAGTCCGGAACAACCCCAGACAAACATGGATCCAACCCAAGTGGCGATTCCAGAGCTGACTATGCATAACACCGGACCAGAGACCAGAAGATCGATACGCTCCTCGACGCCACCTGCCAGGTTAATCACTCAATGTTAGAAACATCGAAAGAATGTTATTTCGACATTTAACTTTTCATTGATAACTTGTAATTACATTGTCCTTTGTATTGGTCCCATTGTATCAAGATCTTGTAAGGGAGATGTGCAATCAGCATCTAGTCGATAACGGCGATGGCCACTTGAGGTCGCCAGTGCTCCCCGACCCAGGTATATAGGGGGACTGCCCCCTTTGAATAAAGTCTTCTACCTGCTGACCTCTAACCTCTCGTGTCGTCTGTGCTTCTTCTACTTCGAATAACACAAACAGCAATTTTCATACTGTTCACATACACTTTTTGGCTATTGTATTATTTCATGGCTATCTGCCTTTCTAACATGAAGAGTGCAAAGGGTTGTAATCAATGGGGTCGAAACAAACTGGGTTGACGTAACCTCTGGTGTACCACAGGGAAGCGTTCTTGGTCACTACTTTTTCGTTTATTGTTAAAAGACCTTACTCTAGTTTTTCAAAGCCTTTTGCAAATGATGCTTCTTTGTTTCATGAAGTTAAAGATGGAAGAGATTTTCCAGTCAAATTGCAGAACGATCTCATTGTTTTTCTTCCTCTGATTTTATATTGTCGTAAGCTTTTGACTGAAATTTCCAGGGACAAGGGATGAAAGCATACAATAGCTCATAATAGCAACTAATTCTACCAAGTGTGTGGAAAAGGTTTCCCGAGACAAAATGGAAGCCACGCTTGCATTGTATTATGAACAGAATCATGTTTTACATGTAGTGATAACTTATTTTCATTGTCATATATTGTCGCATCGTGTTTGGTCATGATTTTAAAAAAAAAGTTCATTCAAAACCGCTAAGTTGCTAATTAAAAAATCTTCCATAGGGGCTCACGAGCCCGGTTTGCTTTTGGAGAATGGGTGACCTACTACCGGAGAGTCCGCTTGCGCCTCAATCAGATAGAGCAGCTGAACGACTAAAAATGTTGCAACTCCATTCATTTTAAAGGCAAAACAACCATAAACCTGACACACGTAGCCGTGATAAGGTTCAGGCCGAGCGGTTCAGGCACTGTCAGATGCAGACAGCATCCGGACTTTGTGGGAAGCAGCGCATAAGACAAAGCAACTTCTATAACTGATAAGCAATTAAGGTCAGCACCAAGCCCACGGTCCCATGATACCTAAGCTGTCCTTAGGGCATTTAATTAATTGAATGTGACATTTCTCGTTTCATTGAAAAAAATTAAAAACATCTATTGCCCAGGTTGCAGAGATTCTTCAACATGCCCATCGCCAAACGAATTTTTGTTCTAAGTTATTTTTAATTTTTTACAAAACTAATTAAGAAATGTCACAAAAATAAAACATAGGAGTTCCCTAGGGGACAACTAGGGTACTATGGGACAATTTTTCTTTTTCACAAATTATGAATACATGTACATTGTATTACAGGCAGGGTTGACATTAAAAACTTAATTTGGCAGTTTACGAACACCACCTTGAGCTAATTCAGTGGGGCATTAATGTATGACAAAGCATGATGGAGGATATCAACTGTGATTTTCACCCACATAAACAAGACAAACACTTGTAGCAGCCAAATTCAATGCAATGGTAGTAGTTTAATATTTGCTGATACAGATTACACAACATTCAGCAATCTTGATCGAATTGAGCTTGTACACGGCTTTGTACAGCCATTCACGTTTACAATTCTGAAACAGTTTTATACTGTAGAAAAATTATATTGATACTTAATTATACACTAACGAACTTGAGTTTAGTCTTACGACGAATGCCTCGCATGACATGGTTAATTAAATTTCGGCACAAAGTTAATAACCACAGCATCTGATGGCCCCAATGGAATTCCATTGAATGGAATTTTAGATTTGGGGATTGTGGCACCAACGGATCTCAATTCAACATTTCCAAATTCTGGTAATGTGAAGTCGAAGGTGGGACAACAACCCTCTGTCGTTAGGTCCACGGTGGTTGCATTCATGCCAAAATTAATAAAGATGGCATAACCAGGGGAGTTCTTTTTGACTCGCACGAAAGAGAAAACGTCCTCGGTGATATTTGGAAAATGAGACTCTCCATACAGAAAAGCTGGTTCTTTTCTGAGTTTAACCAGCTTCTTATATATTTCTAAATGAGATTCTGAAGTATTTCTTTGAGTCTAAAATACCAAACATCAAAAGATTAGTTTTACATTGTTAAATAAACCAAAAAACATTTTAAAATAATCTTAGGTATCTGGCAATGACCACAATAAATCTGTGCTGGCAAACAGAACAAGCAAATGAAAAAAAATTAGAAAACACGTTCATTTTGCTATCATTTATTTCAATGGGCCATTATGCAGATATCACCTGACCATTCATTCGTTTCATTGGTAAATGGACCTTATGCAGAGTTACGTATGGAACTACATCTAGTGATCGTTTCATCAAATAAACTTAAAGAATGTGCCTCAGTGGCGCCGGCTCTGCTAGGTGTTGATTTGATGAAAATATCACGTGATGTTACTGATCTAACCAGATACATGACTCCGCATAAGGTCCACAGGGTCCCCCCAGGAATTCCATATTCAATTTCTCTGGCTTTTCCCGGTTTTTAAACAAATTTCCATGACCAATGACAATGTCAAAATTGACACATGCCATCCTTATCCACGATTTTGCAAAATTGGCTCAAGCAAATGTTGACAATTTTACAAAATTAGCATGAGAAAATATTGAAAATTTTACAAAATTAGCATGAGAAAATATTGAAAATTTCACAAATTTGTATTTTGAAAATACAGTACTACATACATGTACTCGGAAAAGAATGAAAAATTTCCGTATTTGTCTTCGGAAACGGTTAAAATAATTAAACTTCTTGTAAACTTAAAATGTTTAGTACAGTTGAAAATTTTGCCAATTTATCCATAAAACAGCTTGAAAATTTGTACTCAAAAACAGTTGAAAATATTGCAAACTTTTCCTCAGAAACTGTTTACAATTTCGCAAATTTATCATCGGAATAGGTGAATAATTTTGTATACATGTCTTCATAAGAGGTTGAAAATTTGCAAGTTTACCTTCGAAAAAGTTCAAAAATTTGGCAAATGTGTCTGGTAAATTTTTTAAATTTTGCAATTTTATCCTCGAAAACTTGAAAATTGTGCAAACTTTTCCTCGGAAACTGTCGAAACTTTGAGAATTTGTCCTTTGAAATTGTTGAAAATTTTGCACAAACTTTTACTGGGAAAATTTTAAAAAGTTTACAAATAGCCCAAGACCCAACTCCTTAAAGGCATTCCTTTTGTACTGAGGCAACCTAGATAAAAATTCCCTGGCTTTTTCAAAGTAAGTCGAGCCTTCCCTGACCTTTCCAGATATTTTCAAGTTCCCTGACTTTTCCAGGAATGGGCAACATTAATTGGTTCATTAAGTCAGAGAAGAGCGACTTGAAAAACGTTTCACGGTTTCATCCCTCACTACAGCCTCTATTATTTTGATATCGTTTTGCAAACTTGCTACTGAAGCTCCAAAACAAACAAAATTATTTTATACCAGAAACTATCTCACTTAAAACTGCATTTCACCGTAGAAGGTCAAGGATCATTAATAAACCGCCTGTGTCCCGTTTTCGCATACCTCCCTCCCCCCTTTGCCGGACGTCCTACATGGATGGCCCATAATACTAGTCGACATTTGTAACTGCCCTCATTTGCCTTCGGACTCCCTCTTAACAAAGTGACTTTTCTAGTGTCACAAACTGCATACGAGTAGGTTCGGGTGATTAAGGCGGAAGTAATTATTACTAATATTATTATTGTCCATTTAATCATGACCATCTCTCTGAGACTTCACATGCCAACTTCCCGTAGGATTTCCTATACTATTTGAGAATCTTTGGAGCGTGATAGCAATGATATTTACCAGGGAAGGTTGCACAGGGTAGTTCCCCATTGCTCTCACCCCCCCCCCACCATTTACCGGGGTTTGCAAATGGTGAATACAAAAATAACCAAACCCAGCCACTACAGTGGCTGGGGACAAACCAGCATAATCAAGGAGGTGGACAGGTTTCGGGATGGTAAAGGAATGATGGTCGTGGCCAATTTCATATAGGAACTATCCCAACATTTGCCTGAAGGATTGTGGGAAACCATGAAAAACCACACTCAAGATAGCCAACAGTTGATTTAAACCCGAATTTACCAAGTGAAAGGCATGAATGCTTACCACTCAGTCACCATGCAATTGCTCGGTATTAGATCACGAATTGGACATCCCTTATTTTTTTAGGTGCCAGATACCCTTAAAATATAAGAAACACTTACTTCAACATTAAGCAACCCATTGCTCAAACCTATGGGCAACCAAGGTGTGCTGGAATTAGTGAATCCTGCTCCGGGTTCCGCATTCCATAGCATAGGTGTTCGTGCACCATCCCGCGACTTTTTAGAGTATTTCACCTGAAATAAAACAACACATTTATTATTGCTATACGCAGATTTTTTTAAGCTTAGTTAGGTTAATTATATACATGTAATCAGACATACCTCTCCACCATCCATCGCCATTTTATCCTTTCCCTTATTAAATGGCACATCAACGTCAACCATACCGATTTCTTCTCCATAATACGTGACTGGAGTTCCATCCAACAGCATAATTATCATGTTGTATGCATCGACCAAACTTGCACTAGTGCGACTAGCAACTCTCTTAACGTCATGATTACCTAACTAAGGAAAGAATTAACGTCTTTATTAATTTATAATATTAAGAAAAATTTTAAACTAGGATATGAGATTTAAAGCGTTAGCACGCAAACACGACAACATTTTCGACCAAATTTATCAAAGCAATGTGGTGGTCGCAACTTTAATTATGGGCCAAAAATATAGGCGTAACTTACCACCCAATTAGACCATTTTCCAGCAGGAAGGGCTTTAATCCAAGATGACACTTCAGCTGATACATCTCTTGCTGATGAATTTTCTTTAAGGTTTAATAGGAAGAAATTAAATGGGAAATCTGCAACAGTATAGTTTTCGGACCCATAATATGTCATCACTTTCTGCAAATCATCGTATACTTCCACCACCATCAATCTAAAGCATGATAAGAGAATGAAATGGAATCAGTGCATAATTATAACCAGGGTATATCTGACAATTGAAATAAATTATATTAATGTTTAAAATAAAACTCTCTTAAAGGTTCAAGCACAGTACACCGAATACCAGTATGAAGACTGTGTATTGGCACCTTTGATGTTCTGGTGTCAAAAACGACTTCAGCACGCCACGTGGTGAACACTCCCTATAGGTTTGTCATACGATATTATTGACACAACGGAACCGAGTGATAACTTATCGTTTGTGAAGGACTCTCCTATAGGAGGAGCTTAATTTACATTTCTAAAGCTCCGTAGGACAAAAGTTAAACAAAAGGCAAACAAAAAAACCACAAACGACAAACGGTTTGTGAAGAAAAAAAATGTTACAAACAATTCCGGACAAACGAACAAACCTAAAAAACCTAAAAAACCTACAAATCATTTGTCTTTCCTGACGAGTGTTGGTAACATCTAAAGAAACAAAAATGGTTTGGTTCACATTAGAACTAATTCCCATGGTTGCTGCATGGAATGATGTTCCACAAGTACAGTATGTGATTAAGCATAAGATTGCCCGAAAATCGAATGCTTAGCAGATGTGTTTGTAGAAAATGGTTTGTACACTTCATTCATTGAAAACTTATCTGGACAAACTAGTTTGGATAAACAGATTTTGGGCAAACCATTTGTCGTTTGTGGGTTTTTGTTTGCCGTTTGTCGCAGTCTGTATGGTACTGTCACCATGAGTCACCAGTCTGCTAGCCAGCTGAACTTGACACACAAAATAATATAGGCAATTGATGTGATAAGAAAATCACATTGAAATGTTATCAACCAGCGAATAGTTCAGGATTCAGGTATTTATGTACATGTATTTTCATGTGGCTTTATGTCAAAATGAAGAAAATCCCTAAAGGATCACGAAAGACAGTAGTCAGTACTAGAAGTAAAAACCAGCAAAAAAAAACCTGCAGTTAATTGTAATAACTGCTAGTTTATTGCAATATTTTTTAAGTAAAACTGCAGTATTTTGAAATAAACTGTAGGTTTTTTTTGGCTGGGGTAGCAGGGATGTTCATTAAGTTTCCACAAACATCAGCAAGCTGCAGATGTCACAGCAACTTTAAATTAACTACTTGTTAAATTTATTTATCTAACCCATCACTGCATGAAATACATTAATAAAGTTACTGAAGAAAGGGAGTTATAGTGCAATTTTACGATTTGTTAGGTTGTTTTATGATACCTTATCAGCCATTTAACAGGCTCATTAACTGCCATCCTCTTTGGCAAGGTACATGGACTGACACACAAATTTTTGCTGAATCAGAAAGTAAATTTTACCCTACCTGTGCTTTCCATCATTTTGCTCATACGTGTCCAAAATCTCACGCCATTCATGAAGGACATCCAAGTTTTCAGGTAAACCAGTTGTATAATTATGATTCCAACTTTCGTATTCATCCTATAAAAAGGAATGCTTAATAAGTAGGAAGTAATAAACTGATACAATATTTGAAATTTTACAAGGGAGACATATTTACTGCGGGTTTGTCAGCAGATATCAATGACTCATCGGTAAGATTTTCATCTTCGAATAGATGTTTAGCAGCATCAACTCTGAAGCCATCAACGCCTTCATCCAACCAAAATTTCAAGATGTCCTACAAAGAAATGAAGAACAAAATGATAAGAAACATTTCACCTCCAGGTCAAAGAAACTGACGTAGTTTCTTTTTTAATATGGTTAACTTACACAGCTAGGGTGCTTTATCTGTCTAGCATCATATGAAAAATTTATACCTTTTATTTCAATAGCTAGTCTATAACGTACATGTACTGAAAAAAAATAGAAATTTCTCTATGGCGACATTCGTATTGGACACCCAGTCAAACCAGCTTAAAATTGAAAACTTGCTTAATCCTGACAACTACATCATTTTGCTATTTGGTTTTCTTACAGAAATTTAAACATACAAGGAATGCAATCTCTTAAAAAAAAAAAAAAAGCTGTATGAATTTTAATCAAATTTGTTGGAAAAATTCTTCCATCATTCTTGAAAATATTTCAACATTAAAAGATACGTTACCAAAATTGTACTTGCTTAAAATCTGAAAAGCATAGATGGATTCCAAGGAGATTGGTGATCAGAAGCGATCTGTTATTCGATTTAACTTTTGAAAGGATTTCAGGAGCAGAAATTTATGAAATGTTTAAGGTTAAAGTATAGTCAAAACGTTCAGTCTGTGAGTGGATTGAAAAGTTACGAAATGGACAGACAACAGTGAAAGATATCAGAGAAGTGGGCAGTCCGTACCTGTCAGAAATGCCGATTTAGAAGCTTTGGCTTAAATGCCAGCTGACTGCGTTTTTTAGAGAGACATACACTCGCTGCCAGAACAATGAGAAAATGCTTCTCCAAAAATGGACATTTTTAATTACTGGCGGAATTGTATTTCTGTTCTTTTTTATTGGCGGTTGTCATACTGTGATGATTATAACTAACCTTTGGCATTTGAGCAACTTAAAATCTTAGAACATTTAAACGAATATCAAAAAATGTTACGAAACTAAATTTCCTGTTACAACATCTGCCCATAATACCTAGAAATGTTAATACGCAAACCAGTTGCCTAACCTCGAGTTCTCTGCGCACGTGTGCATTACGCAAGTTCAAATCTGGCTGCGAAGAAAGGAACTGATGATAGTAGTATTGCTTTCGAACTTCGTCGAACCTCCACGCACTATCGCCAAATACACTTTTCTGCAATTAAAACCAAACAAGGCTATCGCCTTAGTTAAATAGTTCAAGGCCATTTCAACACTTGTCAGAAAAGAAACTTTAAAACCTACCCAATTATTCGGAGGTCCAGCACCTTTACCATCGGCCCAAATATAATAATCCGTGTAATTACCGGTGCGATTTTGGCTCTTTACAAACCAATCGTGTTTATCACTGGAATGATTGGGCACATATTCCATAACGACTTGTAATTCTGAAAACATTTGCTTTAATTAGTGGACGAAATATTTGTGGTTATTAAAGTAATTCTATTGCAGTCTTTTTTTTCAAGTGGTCGGAAGTGAAATTACAATTGAAATCAATAAATGTATCTTCTAATCCAGATCATCTCTCCTAAATCCATTTGTAAACTTAGTCGATTTTCATTGAGCCGGCAATGAGTTTTACTGAACCTTGTCGGTTTTTGGTTTGAAAACCAACCACGTTTATAAATGGATCAAATTGAGGAGCGATGATCTGGATATCGCCTCATGACACCTGAAGAAAATGCACGTTGCATCTAAAAGTTGTGTTTCATAATAAAACATACTTTTGGCTGCGAACATTTACGGCGTTCAATTACTAAAGTAAACTAAGTTAAATCCAGCTTTTTTGATAAGTAGTTTTGTCATGAGTAAGCACCGCATACAATTTGTATTAAAACTAATACACAGTGTCTTCAAACATCAGGAAAAAAAACGTTGCAAGAACTGTACATTTATGGGGGAGTCCTATGGCAAATGAGGGTGGTTCCAAACGTCTGCTCCTGTTTGGGGCCATCCATATAGGACGTCCGGCAAAGGGAAGGGAGGGGGGTATGTGAAAACGGGACACGGGCAGACAGGAGGGGGAGGGGTTCAAGAAAAGCCTACGTCTGGATGTCAACTTGTGCTTAAACAGTCATCAGTTTCAGATGACAGGAGGGAGAGGAGGGTAAGTCTAAAAATCCGGAAACATGAAGGACGTCCTTTATGGCAATCCCTTATTTTCTACGGTGAAAACTGGAAATCTGCCTGGCTCTTCGGAAAAACAACGAAAAAATAAAATAAAACTTGCAACGAAATCGGTGACTTATTTAAATAAGTCAACTTATTTCGGTCAACTTATTTCAGAAATCGGTCAACTTGCAAATTCTGGGCGTTCCTCGGAATTTGCAAATAAGCGCCGGGGCTTCATTAAGCGCCCCCTGGCGGCTATCACAAGCAAGACTGATTACAATACCGATTACTCGGACACCATGTGACAATAGTCGTAAATAAATGTGTCATGTGTTGTTTGGTTTAAGGCTTGCATTGGAATAAAGATGTGATTTTAAAGTGAGGCAATTTTAATTACGGTAATTTTCGAAGTTTAAATTTTGGGATTGAGCACATGTTCAGTAGGTAAGTATTACTTAATGTATGCTCCTTTTATTAGACACTTAAACCTAGTAAATACATGTACCCGTAATATGGTGCATACTGTAGTTACGGTATCCGGTAACTTACGGTACCGTATGGGCGATCGTACAGGAGGTGTAAAGTCGAGGTACAGACAAGCGCCGGACCATCAATAGCCACCTACCTTTAATAATCGCCGGGGAGTTCCCCGGAATTTGCAAATAGGCGCCGGGGCGCTTAATTCCGAATTTACGGTACCCTCATTCCGGGTTTTTAGACTTCCCCTCCCCCCTGTCATCTAAAACTGATGACTGTTTAAGCACAAGTTGACATCCGGACGTCGGCTTTTCTTGAACCGCTCCCCCTTCTGTCCGCCTGTGTCCCGTTTTCACATACCCCCCTCCCCTCCCTTAGCCGGACGTCCTATATGGATGGCCCCTAATAGGAATAGACGTTTGGAACGACCTTCATTTGCTATAGGACTCCCTCTTAAGCAATACTTAACAAGCTTGTAGATTTGGCAAGATTGTATCTTTCGACCAATTTTATTTGCTACGTCATCTTGAAGCAAAACGTTTTAAAACTAGATATCCCCATGAATTGTAGGCTACAATTACAATTTCTTAATTTGAAGAGATTCTTCCCATGTTGCCATTAATGCAAATAAAATTGGTCAAAGGAAAAGGTGTCTCGTCAGCTTTTGTTATCAACGTACCAACCACTTGATAGAAAAAATACAGATCATGACTTCCAAAATTCATACCACGATACACCATTATTATTATTCATAAATTGTGAGTCATGCTAGAAGTCATCCATTGAACTGACCATTGTCATGAGCAGTCTTCAGCAGACTTTTGAAATCCTCCATTGTTCCAAATATGGGATCGATGCTCTTGAAATCTGAGATGTCAAATCCTCCATCCTGCATGGGAGATGCATATACGGGATTCAGCCACAACGTATTCACTCCAAGTTCTTTGAAGTAATCCATCTTGGATTCAATACCTTAACAAATTAAAATAATAGTTAAATTAATACGTTGGAAATTGAATGTCGATGCCCAACACATATGCAATTTGCCAAAATTCAACATTTAGAGAAAAAAAGGTTCGACATTTGAAGAAACTAAAGGTTCGACATTTGAAGAAACTAAAGGTTCGACATTTGAAGAAACTAAAGGTTCGACGTTTGGAGAAAGAAAAGGGTACAACGTTTAGAGAGAAAAAAAAAGTTCGGCATTTGGAGAAGAAAAAAGGTTCGACATTTGGAGAAGAAAAAAGGTTCGACATTTGGAGAAGAAAAAAGGTTCGACATTTGGAAAAGAAAAAAGGTTCGACATTTGGAGAAGAAAAAAGGTTTGACATTTGGAGAACAAAAAAGGTTCGACATTTGGACAAGAAAAAAGGTTCGACATTTGGAGCAGAAAATAGGTTCGACATTTGGAGAAGATAATAGGTTCGACATTTGGAGAAGAAAGTAGGTTCGACATTTGGAGAAAAAAAAGGTTGGACATTTGGAGAACAAAAAAGGTTCGACATTTGGACAAGATAAAAGGTTGACCATTTGGAAAAGACAAAAGGTTGGCCATTTAGAGAAGACAAAAGGTTGGTCATTTGGAGAAGAAGAAAGGCTCGACATTTGGAGAAGAAAAAAGGTTGGACATTTGGAGAAGAAAAAAGGTTGGACTTTTGGAGAAGAAAAAAAGGTTGGACATTTGGAGAAGAAAAAAAGGTTCGACATTTGGAGAAGAAAAAAAGGTTCGACATTTGGAGAAGAAAAAAAGGTTCGACATTTGGAGAACAAAATAGGTTCGACATTTGGGGAAGAAAAATGTTCGGCATTTAAAGAAGAAAAAAGGTTCGACGTTTGCAGTTGGACATTTGGAGAAAAACTAAGTTCGACATTCGGATAAAATAGTTCCACAGTTGAAAAAAAACAACGTACAGTGTAATTTTTCACAAACATTTTATGTTGCAATATTTATAAGATGTGATCAAAGGGCACTATTAGCAAAACAGCAAGTCTGGCCAAAGAGTACGGCTAGTCCACAATTAAATTAAGATGATATGGTAGGCAGTTGGTCAATGATAAACAAATTCATTAGAACATTGTTGTTTGTATGTCAGGCATCGATTGCAGGTAGAAGGATGGGACTTTGGCGAACAGTAGCCTACACGTTCATTAATATTGTCATAATCTTCTGAGAGTGACATTAAGAATGATCATGTAGGGTGAACAAATGTGGAATGATGGCCTGTAATGATGAAAATCCAGATTTTGGCATCATTACTGGGTAGTGGTTGTGTATACCGTCATTAATAATGTCTATGCAGAGGGCGTGCACGATTCTGTAGATAAATAGATGATTTTACTCCTTTCAAACTGAGGGCTAAATATTAAGCCAAGGTAATGTCATTATAATGACCGTGTACCCTTCATAACTCCACAAATATATACACTATATGTATAATATTGTATGTGATCATATTCTCTGGATTCGTTTAACAAATACAGTTTCATGTACACATTTAAAAGACAATACAAATATTCGGGAGACAATCGATTTTCAAGAAAAAAAATATTCACATTGCCATTAATGTAACAGCCCAAAGGAGTCTGTATAATATTTTTTAAACTGAGGTCACTTATTATATATTTATCTTTAAAAACGTCATTACGGTGCTCTTTATACCCATATTGGCTATTTCTCTGCTCAATGGCAGTCAGCAAGAAAGGATTGAAATACAGTAAAACCTGTTAAGAGTGACCACCAATAAAGGCTTATGTTGGTCACTGTACACAGGTGCATGGTCACTAAACAAAGAATGTCTCAATTAAATTAAAATAATGAACTTGCTTATACGTGTAGACTGTAATACACGTATATAATAAAGGTTTGCTAACATTCAGCTAAGGATCAACCTCCAGTTTAACCTGCAGGTTACACGTCTGCATTGCACCAACTAACCCTTGGTGAAATGTCCCAAGGGTAAAAAAACCCTCA
>JAQGBX010005459.1:0-13656 GCA_034698745.1 Megaphyllum sjaelandicum
AAATTAGAAAAGATTTATGGCCTTGTTATTCCCCACGGAGTTCGCGCTCCTGGGGGGTGTGTCACGAACGGCCAATCATACCGACTTGCCAAGCTCAAGCAAACAAACGCCAACAGGATTGGCTAGCCTCAAAAACAAAATGGCGTCGTTTTCTATTTTATATATATATGTTTTTTTTTTCGCAACTGGGATGTTCGACAACATGCATCAGATTTATGCTATACTATGTGCAACGCCAGTTTCCCTATAATTGAATCAATTTTGAAAAGGATTCCATCAATAATTAAAACTATCGTTTTTCACGATTAGATCTATTAATACACATATTGACGGAACAAACAAGTTATTTCATTTTTGTCTGCAGGAAATAGCCACGATGCGATAATGAAACAACACTTAAGAAGACTTTTTTGCACATTTGAACACCTATTTCCTCGTGTTTGCATTAGGTGTTCATATAAGAAACGAGGTCGTTGGAAACTTGGTAGTATAGCACATTTGCGTCATTGGGAATGTTAGTTGAAAATCTCCGAGTGATCAAAGAAAACATCGTGTAGAAAATTCTGACTACTCCTATTCGTGTTGCCCCCGTGCTTATACTCGAGTAAAAATCCTGAGTCTTAAGATTCCTCCAAAAATATTGCCTCACTCTGTCGATCCATATTTACATCAACACGAATTAGCGTTAAACGCTTGAAATTTGACTCCAGAATGCACCTCCTAAGATGGCTGTCAATTTCAACTTTTTGGGAGTTCCTACATGTAACTGTTACGTCGCTTTTTAGACTTTGTTCAAATTGTAGAAATGCTTCCACTGCATCGACTCACCAAATTTTGTCTAAATTTGTATATATTATCATACCAAATCATGCTGGGAAACAAATCTGCGAGTATTCCCTATAGGCTATGGTTGCGTTTACGTCGAACTTGTTACCAGTCGCTTGAAAACCAGCGTCGCTTAATGGTATTGCAGACGCTTGCCACTAAGCGACACTGGTTCAACGTAAACGCACCCTATATAGCATCATTTGACAAGTTCAATCGATCTATACGGCAAGTCTATACTTTATTTAGAGATTTTCTAAAAACGGCAACAGATGCGAGATGAACTTGTTTTTCTCAATGGACTCAGGGTTCAAGAAACACTTGTTGCTTCCGAATGACTCCTAACGTGAAAGTTATTCGGAGCATAGAGACGCATTAAAAATGCAGCTTTTCTGTCTTTTTTTTGTTTGCACTCGGTGATTGCTATAGCGTTTGGGGGTACCTTGATCTAATTAAGTCTGGAGTATATTATTTTCGTTCGACGTTGATTGACTAGTTTATTTATGAGACGAGTATGCAAACAACCCACCCGAGTGCACATTGTGCGTCTATACACTCGATCCACTTTCATTCGGATTTATTGACAAATAAAAAGTTGTCGAAGTTTCAAACTCGCCATACTGTTGTCTTTCTCACAGAGATTAGACTGCTCTAAGCTTACCGATCTCTTCTTCTACTTTAGGTATTTGCCGCAGACATCAGTTTAGACCAATTCGATTCGTTTTAAAAGACTCTGAGATTAATTCCTTCTTTTCCAATTGCGAACTTTCCCGAAGATGTATTGCGGAACCACAGATCGAAGTTTATTGAACATGTCTTAAAGCCGTTATCGGTAGCGCGCTTTCGAGACAATTCTTGGAGTAATTCTGCCAATTTCCGGTTGTTATGAACTTCGGTTATCAAAGTGAGATTACAAAGTAATTGCAGCTTTGTATTTCGTAAGTAGGCAATCACGCATAACACGGCAGTTCACAGTGTTTGCTTACCATATCGTTCATTTCTATATGAGGAAATGTTGCCAGGGTTTGTAAGCATTTTGCTGATAATAACAACGCAATATAAGGGACTAGTTTAAATTCGTGTAATCAAAGCCTAAATAAACAATTCCTGTGATATAAAGCTGATGAAAAGCACTACCGGAAGACGGCAATCTTCGTCCACTTAACAGGAATCTGCACCCGTCGCAACACAAAATTAAAATCTTTATTTTCTGTAGTTTTCAATTAAAATTATGTAATGTTAATAAATTTGTATATTTATATTACCGTTCTTTTGAGTTTGCAGCAGACTTTGATTCAAATTGTGCTCTTCGTTGCATTTGGAGAAAAGTATGCAGTACCAATCGCAAACAGGACGTTGAAAAGATGCACTTATACCGAGAACATGTTCACACAAGTCGATCGCCACGTTGAACACTTATTCAAAATTAAGACAGCTTACAAAACCTAGCTGAAAGTGGCCATACTATGAGTAGTTCCTGTTTGCTCTTCAAATTCCCGGAAGTATTGGGTTTTGTTCCGGTGCTTTACCACAACTCCTCCATTCGAATAGCTGATAACTTTTGTAGGAAGTTCCACGCCTACATCAGAGAATAAGCCATAAATTAGGCGATATTTACAAGGAAATGCCTCCGAAGATCGCCACGGTATTATCCATCAAAGCAGCGTGAGGTCAAGACCCGCTTTCTGTATGCGCAAAGAAGTGTGTCCAAATAAGGGCACGAAAACTAATGTTTACGTCAATTGTGACATTTGCATCAGCGTTTGAATTATTTCACAGAAAGTGATGATGTACACATGTACGCCATTGAAAACCCACACGAGTCAAATGTAATGTACCAGCTCCAACATAATACGCTCGAGGGGAGAGCATGTGCAAATCATTCTAGTTAATGATGCGGTCCATTTTCTCGGCTACACGTGGCCTATTTTAGTCGCAGACTTAATTAACTAATTACTAGTTGCATTGACCAACTAAAAAGATGCTGAAACTTTGATGGTAATTAAGTATACGAGTAATTGAGGCTCTTATTAATAATCCATAATTTAGTGCCCTCTTTGCGCGGTGCGAATAAGCATCGACAATGGCCTAATGAACCTCTGATCACAGATTAATATTATGATTACAGTAATTAGTGACGTTAGAGGATCTACCTGTGATCCGTTCTCTATGGGAATTTTACCAATACAATTCCCAATTACAAACCCCAAAAACAATCGCTACAATTTATTTGTTGCAATACTCGCTATGCATTAATTTTTAATGAATTACAAATGATTTTACCTGTTGCACGTATCGATCCCTAGATGAGTTTGTTTTCAAATTTCCAAATTTCATTTTATTTAAGAAGAAATTCGATGGGAAAATAAAATGTAAACTCATAATCCCTAGTTATGTACTTTCTGTTAATATATAAATGATTCGCGGTAATTCCACAACCTTTTCGTATAAATAAACAATTTTGCATTGAAAATTTAACACCGAAGGAAACAGTAACTTCTTGTTTCTAATTGATGCCACTTGTTTCTGGAAACAGACTGTAGGAAATATTACAATGCACATATGTGTAGGAATATATGTAAGAATTACATATATTTTTGTTTCTGGAAGCATAAACTTACACGAATGTAAAAATATCAATTTATGTTTCCTAAAACAAGTGAAAAAAAATTAGCAAAATAAAGTTCCTCTACGTTTCCTCTAATGTGGACGTAGCAATAAGTTCCATGTTTAAATAGGGAACGTTTGACCGCACATAGCACAATTTAAAATAGTACGAACGGCGTTAGGCAGAGTTCTTGAAAAAAACATTTCCGAGTTTTTGCCCTTTTTCCCAAAAGCATCATGTGTTCTCCAGAAATTAATCTAATTAGCAGAATACATCTTCAGGGATCATCTTCACCCTATGCAGCTCAATTAGTGAAAGATATGAAGCAGAAACACGATATCACTGGCAAGTATAATTGTTACGTATATAAATAATACACAACAAAACTGAAGCTGCTGTCGAAAATCTAACGCCCACTAACTAAAAACTAATGGTGTTCATTAACAGAGTTTGAGCCTCAAACTCCGCATCCTCAGATTTTTTTTCTTCAGAACATACATGTAGCGTGTTATAAATGCGATGATCACGGCTTAAGTCTCTTTGCCCCGAAACGAAACACTCGAAAAAGCACGTTTCGAGCGAGATCTAGTCGGTCAAGTGTTCAGCGAAACATCCTTGCATCTTCAGCTGACGTTATTGCGACACGAGCGACACAACGTCGGTTATCCGAATTCCCCGCCAGGAATTTCCACGAACAAATGTCAGCAAAAAAAAAAAAAAAAACTAGCGACCAAAGTGATTTTTCGATTATTGCTAAAAGCCATATTTGATATTGCTAACAACAATTTGTGTTGAAAAAAACGTAAGTACGACGAGGTTTTACGAAGAAGGTCAATAAACGACAGCGTGGGAACGACTATTTCCGAGAAATGTAATTTTCGAGTATGTTTGCGGAACTTTTTCTATCAGGTCTGGATTGAGATGATATAGGGATGATCAATGTCACCTACGCAAAATGTAAATTTGATAATGTACGTGTATCCCATCGTTACTTATACGCAGATGGTGCTGTCAAACTACCTTTTAATGTAGAATATCTGATAAACTGAATGGCGAGGCTCCTGGGCATAAACTTTTCCACATTTAGGCTACTTGTGGGATTTTATGTAAAAAAACGAACATTTATTGAAATATTTAAATAATAAAATGTCACTTTTTAGAGCAATTAATATTTTTTTTACATATTCTGAACTGAATATGTTCATTATGTTCAAGATATCAGTAATATTTCAATCCTAATAATGTAGCATGATTCCAAAACTACATGTTGCTCGTTAAAAAAACCTATTTACAGTGTAGGTGCAATGAGTCTTAAGCAAGGTGCGATTGTAATTCTATGATGGCTTAAAAGAAACCCTCAAATCACAAACAACTAAGTTTTCTTAAACCATGCATAAGCTGAGACCGGGATGAAATTACACTGAACCATATTGGTTCGATTTTCGAATCAACTTTCGGAATCCTACAGTCAGCACAAAAATGCCATATGGCAGGAGTATTCTACAAGAGGGCAAATCATCGATCGATTAATGTCCAACATTCGTTAACATTATAAGTGCAGTTTTTGAATACACTGGGCTAAATCGAAGACGTGGATCACATTGTACATAGAAACAGCACATCTTAAATTCAGCCCATTTTTAAGGAAAAGACCAAGACATTCTACACAGCTGTAAATGTTACTTCCTCGTTTTAAATCCACGTTTCCAGTTATGTAAATCGCTCAATGCACCTTTAAAGTATCAAGTTATCGCTACATCTTATAAATCAGCAAGTTAATGCTCGTAGAAAAAATGTTTCTTAGAGTTACTCAGAAGTCACACGTTAAAAAGGACTGCATCGATTGGATTCCAAAAAGTTGATTTTTTAAAACAAATCAGCGTGTCGATTTTTGGCACACGTGACTTCACCACTGCTAAAGTGTGATTTCAGTCTCATCGGCGCTCAAGACACCCAAATGTGACCAACTCTGGATCATAATCTGGAACTGGCCTTAATCCCCCTCATCCTTCTACGAGAATGCTCAAGATGCTAAAGGATGAACATCGAGTTGGAGCAAACGAGTCTTTTCATAAAACATCGAAAAAAACCAAGAACGATTCTCGGGAAAACGAACGATCATGTCGCAACATGTTCCGACAACCAACCTTGCCAGTTCGGCGTTCAACTACCCCCGAAGGCAGACGTTTCCGAAATTCCTCCTCCTGGAGAACAAGGGGCACTCTCGTAGCGTTGAACTTCGCGGAATTTTCAATTTGCGCGTCCGGATAAGCGAGGTTGGGTGCAGCAACCAGGTGGGGCTTGCGCTCTGGCGTGGGTGTCCTCTTGAGGCCGTTGAGTGGCTGCTGCCATTGGGGCCTCCGATTGAGGCCGAAACTGGGCGCATGCGCATGCGTGGACTAGCTAATTCACCTGACATTCCTTTTTACTCGCAACTTTTCCGCACAAGGAGTTGGATCGCAGGATTTGCTAGTGCTAGCTCGGGGGTCGTTCGTGCGGGGCTCAGAACGAGGCCGAAAAGTGCTGGCCTCGAACACTGGATTTTTTGGGACGATTTGCGGAACGCAGCTACCAGCGAGCAGAACAAGCGTCGGGGGAACAAAAAGCGCACTTGTTCGCAGAAACGACACAAAGACTTGGAAATCGGAGGAAGGTTGCGCGATGACATTACGCGAAGTTCTTGCGAAGCCCTTAGTGCATCTCGGAATCATTTTATTACTATGGACGACAGGTAGGACTGAGTTGAACTTTGAAGCGTTTCAAGAGGGTGCTTACTCAGAGCGCCGTTGTCTTTTTTTTTCCACTTTTTTCTTTTTTTTCACTTTGCCATTCCACTTTTTTTTTCTTTTTTTTCACTTTGCCATTAAACCTAACCGAAAAAAAATTTGACTCGTGAAAACAATTTGGAAAAGAATTTCAACTAAGGTTGCCTAATTTCTAAACTTTTTTTCAAAAATATCAGGAAATGATTTTTTAAATGTGATGGAACGAGTAGATTTTCTAACGTTCTAATTTTTCGATCCGCTACTTTTGCTAACCGAAGAAATGTTTTTTAACGTACTTAAAAACGACATAAAAACGAATTTTCACTCGAGAAAATAATTTGGAAAATGTATTGAACCCAAGTTTTCTAATTTCTTAAGTTGTTTTTTTTAAAAAAAATGGCAGGAAATGTGATATCGCACAAGTTGATTTTAGTATTCTTTATCTTTGGTCAGAAATTAATTTGCACTAACCGTTGCTAACGACAACGTTTAATCAAAAAATATATATCACGAACTGTGGATTTTATTATCCGTCGATCAGCCATTTTTTGCTAACCGAAGAAAGGTTTTATGTACTGTTGAAAACGACAGAAAAGCGGTTTTTAACACGTGAAAATAATTTGGAAGGTAAATTTTACCCCCAAGTTCATTTTCCTAACTTCCTAAGTTTCATCCAAAAATAATTGGATGTTAACTTTTGTGGTTTAGTAAAATCCATGTGTGCACTTGTTCAGTTAATAAAGTCAAAACCAAACCGAAACGGAAAAAAAAATCCAGAATTATAGCTTTTATTACTTTTTTTAAAATTATAACTTTTATAATTGTTTTATCTTACAGTTAGTTATAGTTGATAATGTCTCGTGTCCAATTTATAAATTAAACTTGTCATATGCATTTATTTATGCCGGAAGCTACACATACATGTGCAGTATATATCGATTATAATGCAAGAAAATGATAGTTTCTAAAGTTTTCAAACGCTCTATTGACTTAAGAGGTACGCCAAATATTATATAACAAGTAAACAGCTTTATTTTGTATACATTCTGTTGGGCGAACTCGAAAACTACTTGCGATTGAACCTTACCTTTGCTTTCATATATTCTATATGCATGAACGCCCATATTATTTAATGAAATGTGTGCGTACATAGCAAATAGCGCTATTTGCGACTGACATTATTTGCTGTTCATTTATTGCATCTTCTCGAGGCTCTTAACTAGGAAAAAAATCGATTCGGGAGATTCTGCGTATAAACAAATGGAGCTAGCAACAAGTGTTAGTTAAGAGCAAAGTTGGAATCTAAAGCAAGAGCAAGGAGAGTTTTCGTGTCTATAACACAAATTGATTGAGAAATTATGACTTTATGATAACTAAACAGCAATCGAATATCTGATGGCATTTTTGTCGACTAATTAGTAAGTGAATATTAAAATTTAAAGTCTTTATTAGTTTCATGCATCAATTAGGCAATAAGAAGTGCTTCTCAATCTGCGTGGAAATAAGCACGCAGACGCCGAGGCAATGGAAATGAAACGACTAATTAAAGAATGAGCAAATAAAATAGATTCAGCTTATTCGTGCAATTGAATTGTTCACGAAATTCGCGTAATTTCGCCTAATATTCCACGCAAATTCAATTTCCTCGTCAGAAAGCTTTCTTCGCTTCTGTTAATCGAATCAACCGATGCCAAATTCTGACAGCTAATACGGTATATACCTAGGGACCTATTTAACCAATATGAAGTTATCGGGGAAGAAAGGGGGGGGACCGAGCAATTCATGCCAAAATTATCTGACAATAACAAGTGTTTCAAGATGGCCGTCACGTACTACCCAACAACAATGCTTCACTTATTTAGTACGAAAAACGCGGTTGAATGTGCGAGCTAATCACCTTTTTAAGTAGATCAAGGTGAAAATAACATTTTAAACACAAACACTTTCACCAAAGGTGTAAACAATTCTCAACAATTGACAGTGTTACCAGGCAACTCGACCTTCTTTGACTTTCAGCAAAGGTGTGGGCGGCCCAACCGCGCTTGCGCAGTTCAGCTTGTCCCTTTCTTGGACAACTCCATCGTCACTTAAGACTTTTGGGCAACACCTTAACAAGGGTTCAATTCACACGAGTATTAAGTTTTAAACTTAAATTTTAAATTAAGTCATTTCAAGTTTTGTAAAGTGTCCCATCACTTATGTTGCCCTTTAAATATGGCTTTTTCGGCTTTTCGTTATTGTTGTAATCAAAACATAATTTAAGCAAATTGTTTAGTTAATTCTCATTTTAAGTTCAAATAAAATGCCATTAAAGACAAATATTTTAAAAATTATTTTTATTTTTCTGAAATTTTACTTGTGTTTTATTAATCAAGTCGAGCACCGTATCTCTTTTGGATGAGTCAAACTTCACAACAGCTATCTGTAAGCACATTTTCAGAGCAATAGAATAAAGACTATTTTTTGAAGCCGATAGCTTATTTTTTCCATACACGTAATGTCTTCCAGGTGGCAGCACCATAGGTTTCACCTTAAAGTGCGAGCACAAAGAATGCTTACTTTCGACGTACTTCTTTCGGCTTCTTTCGTGCTTGTTTTCAGCTTTGAGACACATAATGAACGTTGATGCCAGTGTGCTTGGTGGCGCCACTGCATGCGTTGTGCTAGGTGAAACATTTCGCGTAAAACCTTGCACATTCGCATTAGCATCTCATGATGAGCGCAGGACACATTTTTACGGTACATTGGTGGGTTGTGTGCATAGCTACCCTTCTGACCAATAGTGATGTGTGTGCCACTGTGTCTTACAAGTCTGCTTTCGGATTTCCAAAAAAAGAATGCTAAAAACATTCTTCAAAGCTTATAAGGGTTTCTTGTGAGCTCAGCCTAACTCGGCAAAGCTTTTTTTGTGTGCGCCCTCAATTAAAAAGCATGGTGCATTCTTATCCCGTTCGGTGGCGCTAGTATACGCCGAGTGGTAAGCGCCTGCAATAAGCATTCTATAGTTCTACAACTTAAGATGCAAAGATGACAAATTTGAAACTTCATCCAGAAACTTCATCACTATCTAATCATTGTTATAGAATCAGCTTGCTAAGATAAATTAACAATTCATGCAAAATAGTCTGAAAATAACAAGTGTTTCAAGATGGCCGTCACTGTTCATAACCAAGCGGAAATTTCGAGGCGAAATCTGCAGGGTGTCAACAAATGAAAACGCATCATTCCATTAAGGTTGTTTCGTTGGTGACGTCATTTCATTTGTGTTACTCTACATTCACATTCAAAGAGCTTTTCGCCGTGATTTCTCATGATTTTAGTTAATGAAATTGTTAGTTCATTTCTCGTCCATATATCCTCATTATGTAGATCTGTTGTAGAAGAGGTCGATTAGAAATTCAAGTTATTTTTAGCGAGATAATGACGTCTTTTTTGAAGAAAACCTTGTGGTGTTGGAATAAATCTAATTACCTAAAATTCAGTAATTATAAATATATCGAGGCAAAATATGTGTAATATCGTAAACACGCTAAGCCATTGATCCACCTATTAAATTCAAGCAAGACGGAAGCAAAATTTGCATTTTCCAAAAGCACAAAACTTCGCGAGGCTGTACAGGACGTTTCGGTGTCTTATTTCTTATTTCCCCTAGCGCATTTTAATTAAACGCACATTCACGTGCAGTACCTGCCAATTAACGTAATTAATGTTAATAGCAAAATTTTCATAATAGCAAAAAAATTATAAACGAAGCATGTTTTCTAATGAGAAAATGGGGTTGTAAGATTTTTTGGTAAGTATGTATAATATTATAGTTGGAAAATACTGCTTTCGAATAGATTCCCACCGGCTATTATTACACTCGACAATAACTCTTCAACATTTCAGAAAAATTGCATTTAAAACGAATCATATCATTATTAAGAAATCGAAGCAAGTTTTACTCAATTCATTAGACAAATCTGTAAAATGCATGGTTTTGAAAGAGAAATTACGTTGACCATTTCATGTTTCTCATTTATACGACTATTCCACTTTATTCGAATTTCTGATAGTACGAACTCATTTCCAGTCCGAGTCCTAGAACATGGACGAATAATGTTAACTTCATCGTTTAAGACGAATTTAGAACTCGGATATTACAAACTTTCGGCTAAAACGAATGCATTTTCGAGTTCCCGAGCATTTCAAACCTTTAAAGAATTCGTAATTTAATAAATAAGATCCGTCATAATTGTTGGCTCTTTTGGTAGTTCGGTAGGTCGCGTTAACGCCCCCCATGCATCGTTTAGCATCACATTCATTTCGTACTTGAGTGATGAGGCTAGAGTTTAAGCCCAATTTAATTAGGTTGATGCAACCGGCCATTAAATGTTAATTTCTTTGCATACATCGCAGATGGTATTGCTTGTTAATTTTCCATGACCGAATTATGCCTTTCATTGACCCTAACTCTACCATCAGCACCCTGCATTTCCTGTAGGTGGCGCTGCTAAGCGTCGCAGCTTATCAAGATACAAAAACGGAACTAATCACGGATTAAGTTAGCCACTCGACGCACATCCACTTCAAGAGCATCAAACGATTAGCTTCGTACGAAAATCCCATCTTGATCGTTTACTAAATAATTCACCAGGTGGGGTGGATATATAAAAACATGGACGATGCTGTAGGCATATTTTTGCATCATGATAACGCTGTTTACTAAGTTTCGCTTATGAATTTGCATAATATAAGTATATTGAATTAGTTGGTAATCACTGTTCTCTTTACGTCGTTTTTCTTTCAAAAATAGCAAACCATGTAAAACAAAGAAAAAAAATATGAATTTGGGTAAATCATACTTTCAAGTTTTAATAATATGGCATCGAATATATAACATCGAACCTCGTTATGATGAACATAAAATGTGATCGTTTAAATCGTAGTTCGTATTATCTGAAGACAGACAAAACATGATTTCAACAATACGAAGTTTGGATGAAATCCTACGTTATGTACTGTATATTGGGGAATTCCCTGTCATAACGTGCCTTTTATCATATTGTCCAAAGTTTTATTTGACATTAAATAGCGCGAATGCTCGGGAACTTCAAAATTCATTCGTTTTAACTGACAATTTTAAGCTAGCTTTTCTTGATGAAGTTCCACTTCATTTTGAAATTAAAAGCCGCTTCCTCTAAAAGAGCAATCACTGCTAGCTTACGTGCATTGTGCGGCTGCTAGTATCCAGGGGCAAAACTGCGCAGAACTGCGAAAAGGAGAATTTGCATCGCACGCAGACGTTCAAAGACTTAAATTTAATTAAAGTTAATAAGGAATGAATCCACTCGAAACTGCATTCGACTCTTGAATTCATTTTTCGGCACAGAACCGATCCGGCTTAACTGCGCTAAAACGGATTAAAAATGTGCCGAGCTGTTGGCCGTTTGAGTACTACGACAGCAGAGTCGTAATAAAAGTACAAGTATAGTGCCTATCTTGGGATGCATAATTGAAGTACGATCTTGCCAACCATTCTACCTGTAAACTGGCTGATCTGGCATTCACAAGTGCGCCGCACCACTAATAATTAAGGATGTTGAAAGTGGTACTCGAGAGTAAATTATGCACGATTTAACGGCCATCAAACGCACCACTCTTTCCTGCAAGTACAGTCTCGGACAATTAGTCACGTCTTACATCTACGCTCAGCTTTGCCAAACTACGCTATTTTACGACCATTCACAAGAGCCTGCGTGGCACCGCATCCACCAAGAGGCATCTACGTCAAGAACCATTGGGGCTTTTTAGCGATTTTCGAGGTAAACGTCCACAGGTGATTTAAAACTGATTGTTTAGAGTGGCTTTAACCGTCGCGTGTAAGAAAATGTCTTAAAAGTGATTAAGTAATGAGGAAAACTAGATACAGTACTTAGAATATTCCCGTGAGAATTTTTTTTCTTTTAAGGGTCGTTTGCACCAACTTAGGTTAACATCTAAAGCTTAAGAGTGTTGAAACCTTGTGTTCAAATTTGACCCCAGGTTAATTTTCGGGTTACATGTTTGTGTTGCACCAAATGACTCTCGATGAAATATCCCCAGGGGTAAGGAACCCATGTTTAACCTGCTGAAACCAAAATGGAGGACGGCAAAGGAACTAACTTTGACCAATGCTGCCAGATGGCGCATCCTGGTTTCCCCTATCTGTGTGATCAGGTGGTGTGGCATGTACAATTCCCTAGATTCATCTATAGTGTCCACCATGTTGTTCTTCTTGATAACTCGATGTTAACCCGGCCTACTGGCTGGGTTAACCTTTCTCTTCACAGTTTCCATAACTAGTGCTTGTGTAATACAACGGCGGGTTAACCTAGAGTTACGCAGTAGGAAAACCCTAAGCTATTCTCAACCTCTGAAAGTGGCATACGGTTTTTAACCTGAAACACGAAACTACGTATACATAGGACGAAACAATAGTTTTGCATAAATTGTTTACAAAAATTGTCACCTAGAAAACGTTTTTTACCAAAGTTTGTTTCGAGAAACAATTGGAAAGAAATTGACAACAGAAAGTTCCTCTATGTTTCCTCCATATCGTGGACGCACACGCAGTTCTAGGTTTGCTTTTTAGTTTTTTACACCTTCATATATCCACAATTCTATTCTTATTCATATTTATAATTATATCCTTTATATTCAATGTATGATTAAAACTGCAAGATTTATTTTTTCATTTGTAATACGATTTATCCACCTAGGCACGGAAAGATTATACACTTGTATTAGCGTTTTTCTAAATAAATAAACATCTTAAGCATTGAATTTTAGTTACCTTAGGCTGTAAATGTTAAGAAGATATTTCGTTTGCTTGAAAAAATAAATCTGGCAAGAATCCGAAATTAGGCGACCAAAGATTAGACGAAATGCTTTTTTAGATTTCCTCCACTTGCGTGTTTCAATTATTTTCGAGCTTATTTATTAAGAAAATTAAATTTATAATTTAAAAAAAAAAGAATGAATTTAACGTTTTTTAAAAATTATTAGCCTTGGGTAGATGAAGGGGAAATCGCATTTGGAAATTAAATCCTTTATTGGTTCAAAATGGATCATGCAGGGAATTATGGACCAATTATATATACATGTATGTATCTAATGTACAGTATGTATTGTCATGGTCAGCTGACCATGATTACGCAGATTGCGTAATAGCTTGAGTGGAACGGGTGCAGAAACATGCACCCGGTGCACGTGGGTATACACTTTTTCAGTGAGCCGAATTCGCCATATGCGAGGTTGTGTTTGCGCGGTGCGTTTGTGTAGCTTATGAAAAGTTTAGCAATATGTTTTAGCATTTATTTACCTTGTTTTAAAGGCTTAGCTTAGAGGGGAATTTCTATAGGCGACCCTGAACTCTAATTAGGTCCTGTGCTAGATCTTTTCTCTTTTGGAATGTTTTTGCATTTGTTTGCGAAAGTT